>JADLZL010007524.1:0-41174 GCA_015844335.1 Chrysopogon serrulatus | reverse complement strand
TCATTCTTCATTGACCAAGATTAATGAAATGTCAGTTTAAACAAGTGTTGCGTCTTTTTTTTTTCTTGCTAAAATTCGAGTAGGGCGGCAGGCAACAAGCCAACAACCGGCCGTTGGGCACAGGGCACAGCACAATGCACAACCTCCACAGTTAAAATCCGAGGAACTTTTAACTCATGATAGGGTGGCAATTGGCATCGATCGACTCAGTTAATCTTAATTCTAATCGAGGCCTATTGTTTGAGACAGTTGGAAATGGTTAATCTAGAATGACCGTCACGGTAAAGAAATTTATAGTAGTGTACTTCCTCCGTACTAAAATATGTGTCGTTTTTAGTTTTCATACCATAAGTTTGACTCGATTTATAGAAAATACTTAATATTTATATCTTCAAATAAATTTGTTAAAAAACTAGATTCAAAGATACTGATCGATGATACTTATTATTTATAAAAATTATCCGCAAATGTTTTTGGGGAAGTGAAATCGACAGATATTTTGGGGACAGATGGAGTATGTTGGGAGTATTTGAGAGGGAGGGAGCATCCGGGTTTTTTATTGTTCTTCTTAGCCCTCTCGCCGCTCGTCGCCGCCGGTCCTCATCCTCGTCTTCGCCACCGACCATCACCCTCGCCATAGTACCATTCATCTTCTTCTTTGGCACCGATCACAAATCATAAGAAATAATTTTTGTATGGAGGCTTATCAGCCATTCAAATATTATTTTTCTCTCACAGCAAATCAACCGACTTGTTTTTATCGGTCCGGCTTCGTGACCAAATAACACCCCGAAAATCAGGGTAGATGCTCATCGGAACCTTAGCCATCACCATTGTTGTCCTAGTCTCTTTCGTCTTCGCCAGAATCCGACGCCGTGGGCGGTGGCGGTGAATCTGATGCCAGAACCTTAGCCACCGCCATCGGCGCCTGTGAGCTCGTCCTACCTCGTCACCATCATCGTTAGAGGAGACCTACCACGTCAGCGTCTGCGACCTCGGAAGTCGCCTCCATTGCCACTGCCACCGCTGGAGGGGAGGGAGGAAGGGCCCACAAGCTCACTAGCTTAGGATCGGACGGCCGTCACTATCTCTGCTTTGGATTGAACGGTGAAGAAGTCGCGCCTGCGTCAGTGAATGCTAAAACACCCGAGAGGTGTATAGCATTCACCATAAACAAATGTTGCTTTTTTGTTTTTTGATATTAAGAACATCTCCATAAGCTTTTTAAACCTCTCTGAGATATTTTTTGGAAAGTTACTCGAATAAAAATCGCTTTATCATTTTATTCTCCAAGAGGCTAGCGAAATTGGCATGGAAATGGAGCCATGGACTGATTGACTAGTACTTGTACTCCTTATGTCTCTAGATATATGTCATTCTCTCTTTCCAAGAAACAACTTTGACTAAATATATATTAAAAATAATAATATTTATGGTGTATAATTAGTATCATAAAGATATTTTAACTTAGAGTTTATAAACTTATGATACACATATTAATGATGACAATTATTTATAAACTCTCCATGCAGCCACTGCAACTGCAATATCCTACGTTGCAGGTTATACTGCCGTTGAACTAGCCAATTTGCAAAGCTTGTCCTCCCCCCCCCCCCCACTCCCACGACATAGCCCTTTTGGTCGCGCCAACGTCCGTGGCGCGACCAAACAACGTTGTCGCGCCACATGCATTGGCGCGGCAAGATACGGCACTTTGGACGCCCGTTTCCGACGTGGAAAAAGCTTGTCGCGCCATATGCATTGGCGCGACAAAGACTCCTTGCCGCGCCCACGAACGGCCCAGCGACAATACTGAATTTTCAAAAATCATAACTCTTCAATACTATGTCGGATGGAGATGATTTTTATATGAAAATTGTAGCTCTCGACGAGATCTACAACTTTATATTTTTGAGTTTTTTCATTTGAAGCCGTTAAGATGCTCAAAAATTATATAAAGTTTCAGCACCAAAATAATCGCGTATTAGCGCTTGATTTTCAAAAAATTATAACTCTTCAATACTACGTCGATGGAGATGATTTTTATATGAAAATTGTAGCTCTCGACAAGATCTACAACTTTCTTGTTTTGAGTTTTTTATTTGAAGCCGTTAAGATGCTCAAAAAAAATTATATAAAGTTTCAGCACCAAAATAATCGCGTATTAGCGCTTTTGTCGCGTCATACAAATAATATCTTGTGCTGGGCGATCAACGTGTCGACGTGCACCGGAGGGCTCGGCGCCGGCCTCCACCGCTGCCGCCGCTGTCCAGGTGAGGATCTCGTAGGGATCTGCTTGTGCTCGGTCGGCGCCCGCCATGCCGGGCGCCGTGGGCGGCGGCGTAGACGCGGAGGATCTTGTGCTCCCCGTCGTAGGGACGTGCCCGAACACGTGCGCCGACGATGCCTCGTTGCCGCTTCGCGCCGCGCCAGGATGCCGGGTGACGCCGCCCGTGGCCGGGTCGAGACGCCGACGGGCGGTCGCACCGCCTGCGTGTCGACGAGGCAGTAGGAGGCCGCCGGTCACGCCCGGTGGCCGTTGCCTTTGCTCGCCAACCCGTGCGACCGTCGCGCCGGTCACCACGCCTATGAGCTTGAGGTCGACGTGGGAGATCTTGGCATTGGCGGTGGCTTAGACGGCGGCGACGAAGAGCGGGTTCACCTTGCGCTTGGCCGCCCCACGGTCGCGCGAGCAGCCGAGGAGCTGCTGCGTGGCGGGTGCGGTGCCAGCCGCCGTCGTCGGCATCCGTGGGGAGGACGGTGCCGACGGCCCCGTTGCTGGGCGGTGCCGCTAGCAGATATGCCATCGAGTTGAAGCCGAAGTTAATACTCAAAAAAATAATATAAGTTTTCAACACGAATACGCTATATTATTTCCCCGAGCTTTTTAGCGACCTCAAATATAAAAACCCAAAACTACAAAGCAGTAGGTCTCATTGAGAACTACAATTTTTGTATAAAAAGTATTTTCATTTAAATCCATACAAAAATATTATTTGTATGACGCGACAAGCGCTAATACGCGATTATTTCGGTGCTGAAATTTATATAATTTTTTGAGTATCTTAACGGCATCAAATGAAAAAACTCAAAACAAGAAAGTTGTAGATCTCGTCGAGAGCTACAATTTTTATATAAAAATTATCTCCATCCGACGTAGTATTGAAGAGTTATGATTTTTTGAAAATCAAGCGCTAATACGCGATTATTTTAATGCTGAAATTTATATAATTTTTTTTTTGAGCATCTTAGCCTCTTCAAATGAAAAAACTTAAAACTAGAAAGTTGTAGATCTCGTCGAGAGCTACAATTTTCATATAAAAATCATCTCCATCCGACATAGTATTGAAGAGTTATGATTTTTAAAAATTCAGTCTTGTCGCGTCGTTCCGCCGGCGCGACAAGGCATAGCATCGCCGCACCAATGCATGTGGCGCGACAAGCTTTTCCACGCCGGAAACGGGCGTCCGGTGCCGATCTCTGCCGCGCGCCAATGCATTTGGCGCGACAACGTTGTTTGGTCACGCCACGGACGTTGGCGCGACCAAAAAGGGCTATGTCGTGCAAATATTTTTTGGGTGCGGTTATTTTGGAATATTAATTAAAAAAGAATTAAAATATATAAAAAATCATGTGCCCCACCCCCCAGACTCCCAAAAATGATTTTTTATACCATATAGTAGAATCAATATGTATCACAAAATTCGATTATTTGTCACAAAAAATTCTCTCTTCACCAACTTTCACGATAATAGTGTGACTTTTGTTATGAATAGTAAGTACATAAGTGTCGGGTACCAAAATAAGGGCCCTCCAAATAATCGGGCCCAACGAGCATAAACCATGCCACACAAGCAAAAACACGACCTGCCAAGGCCCAAAGACACTACCCACCATCCCGTCCAACCTCCCCCCCCCGGGCCTCGGACGAGCACTAACATTCCGACCCGTCCGAGCCCTCCCGCCGAGGCCTCGGACGGGCGCTAACTTCACTTCGTCCCGAGCCCTCCCCGCCGAGGCCTCGGGACGGGTGCTAATGTCCGTCTCGCCCCGATTCCTCACGCAGACGCCTCGGATGAGCGCCCACTTTCCGTCCCAAGTTAGAGCCCCCGTGCCTAGGCCTCGGGGGCGCGCCGCACTTTCCGGTCGACCAGGGCCTCGACTTGGCGTATATCCGCCGCTTTGCCTTCTCACGGTGCCGTCGGTGGCGTTTTCCATTGGCGGGGGATAAGAGCCATCCCGTCACAACCCTCACCAAGCTCATGATTACGTTATCCTCCCCCTGGAGGCCATGCACGCTATGTGGGGGAATTGTCTTTGCCTAACCTTTACGCGAGGTCAAGTCGCCGAAGCTTCAAGGCGGTGGTCGCCACGCCGGGGGCCGTCATCCAAAGTCATCCTCCGTGACAGAGTCGTCGGTCGACGCTGGTCAAACAACAGTCCTCCCGGGTTTTTTCGAGCCCGGGATGGGCAGCGATTGCCCGATGGCGGCTCTCTCTGTGCCAACCGTCCCACAGACGGCGGAAAGGCTCCGAGGCCCTCCGAGCCTCGGAACCGGCAGTCAAAGCTACGGCATGTCGCGGGGTTCAGATACATCTCCCCTGGCTTCTCCATCAACTTCTACAGGGACAGCTGTCCTCTCCGTTGTCAGGATAAGGGGGCGCGACTCCCCACGGCTGTGACCATGCTCTACAGTTCCGGCGCCGACTTCAGGACCTCGGCATAGGAAAGGTGGCGGGCTCTGAGGCCTCAGATCAAGGAAGGGAGGCGCCCGCAGCCTCTTCCATGTACACGAGCACTCTCTGTCAGCCCTACCCTCCCCTTGCGGCTATAAAAGGGGAGGACCGGGCCCCTTCTTGGGGGAGACACACAAGCAACCCTGAGCACTTACACATGAGAACGATACTGGCACTTACCATGAACATACACGAGACTTGGGACCAGCTCCCTCTCTCCACTTGCTTGTACACCCTACCTACAAGCACTCAGGTGCAGGATAATACAAGCCTCCCTTGTGTCCTTCCTGCACACCTTCCGGGGTTGGGAACACGCACCACAAATTTACTCGTTGGTGCTAGGACCGCCAGTTTTAGCACCGACAGTTGGCGCGCTAGGTAGGGGCGGTGCGTGTTTTTGCTCATCTTCCCGCCAAAACTCCGGAATGGCCAGCAGCCGCAACGAGATGTCTCGGGGCATTTCCGGCCCCAACTTACCTCCAGCACAGCCACTGGAGCTGGGCACCGTGATCCGGTTCAGGGATCTTGAGTTCGTGTCGCTGGGCACCCAGTACGACTTGGAGCTCCGTCCGTCCAGGGGCCCAGGGAGTCTCCCGACGAGGCTCCCGTGGCCCCGTCACGGGCCCGGGCGCAGAGGCGCCGTAGCACACATGCCCGCCGTACTCGGCAGCGCCGCGCCGCCGGGGACCTAGAGGAGGATCCGTCGCGTTGCATTTAGGCGGCGTAGGCCGCCCCAATGCCTCGCGACCCGGCTCCACCACCACCGCGGCCGGCCTCACCAACGCCGCCTCCACGTTACGCCGTTGGTCTCCACCGCCTTGGGGGCCTATGGTGAGCTCCCCGGCCACCAACTGCGCCTCAACCAGGATTCGAACACGTCTGATCTGGCCGTGTCCTACCCCGACCTCGAGGAGCACCAGACTAGGTGGGCGGGGAGTAGACTACTCCGGGTCCCGCCACGCCCATGCAATGCGGCGCTACACAGAGGCCACGGAGCCCCGTGGGTTTATGCCAACGCATGCGTGCGCCGGAGGTACCCGACTGGACTCGCCGGATGACATGTGCGACCCGACCCGCGAGTGCTTCCACGTGGAGATCGGCGATCCGGCGGCGGCGGCGACGACAACGGCGACGGCGACGAGGATCGCAACCCGGGCATGCCACAAGGCCGGCTCCAAAGCAGGAGCAGCGTCTCGGGGACTCCTGGACCCAAATTCCCACCACGGGCGAGGCAGCGGACTCGGCGCGCATGGGACCCTCGAGGACTCGGCGATCCAGCGCACCCCTCGGGAGCCGCGGCGCCCCACTATCGTGCGGTCCGGGAGCTTGGGGACAAGCTCGAGCACGACCGTCTTCTCGCTACAGCAGAAGATAGAAGCGCTCTCGGCGTGAGCACCGCACGGCGCTGCAACCCGAGCCCCCTGTGCGAGACGACAGCGCCCGCGATGTCAACGGAGGGATCGTCAACGATGAAGGAGGGGAACGTCCCCCCATCTTCCAGCGTGCAAGCCAGAACGTCGCGGCGGTGGCCCTTCTCCTTCGAGCAATGCCGGAGCCATCCACCCCGGAGGGGGCGACGGATTCGAGATGAGATGCGGGGCTACATCGAGACCGCCGCTTTGTCTAGCAAGCCGAAAGCCCGGCCTCCCCGGCATCGGGGCACGAGGGACGAGGAGGACGAGGTACTCCCTCGCCGCGAACGAGAAGCCTCGGTCCATCAAGATCTGTCACAAGGCCGGTCCGTGAGCGCATCCAGGACAATCGCGGCAGCCTCGACGACGGCAACGCGCGCAACAACGCCGCGAGGGAAGCCGGAGCACGAGCCAGACGTGATCGCCAGCCGCGTAGAGGCGGCAAGCACGACAGCCGATGAGGACCGCGACGATGCCGATCCCCCGGGGCCCCGTGCCTTCAGCCGGGAAATCCGCAACGCCCGGTTCCCTTTTCGGTTCCGCCAGCCGGCCAACCTCGCCAAGTACTCAGGAGAAACGAACCCTGAGGTTTGGCTCAACGATTACCGCCTAGCGTGCCAGCTAGGCGGAGCGGACGACGACAGGCTCATCATCCGCAACCTTCCGCTTCACCTGAGCGACTCGGCACGAGCTTGGCTGGAGCACCTTCCGGCCCACACGATCCGCGACTGGACCGATCTGGTCAAGGTTTTCGTGGGGAACTTTCAGGGCACATACGTGTGCCCTGGGAACTCATGGGATCTCCGCAGCTGCCGCCAGAAGCCCGATGAGACGCTGCGGGATTTCATCCGGCGCTTCTCAAAGAACTGCACTGAGCTACCCAACGTGGCCGGTACCGCCATCATCAGCGCGTTCCTTGATGGCACAACCTGCAAAGAGCTCGTCCATGAGCTGGGCCGGAAAATGCCGACCACTGCCAACGAGCTGTTCGAGGTGGCGACAAACTTCACCTCCGGCGAAGAGGCGGTGGGAGCGATTTTTCGCAACGGCAACAACAAAGGAAAGCGGAAAGAAGACGATGCCGAGGGGACGCCTCCCGCAACCCCAAGAAGAGCAAAAGGAAAAACCACAAGGGGAAGAAGGGCAAGAAGGAGACGGACTCCGAAGATGACATTGTCGCTGCGGCCGACCGCAAGGCCCCCCGAGGCCCCCCGGGGCCCGGGGCGTTCGACGCCATGCTCAAGAAGCCCTGCCCTTTCCACAAGTTCCCTATCAAGCACACCATGGGGGAGTGTGACTTGGCCTGCCGTTTCTACCAGAAGCTTGCCCCGCCCGAGGACAAGAGGAAGAAGGAGGAAGAGAATAAAGGCGAGGGGTTCCCCGAGGTCCACGACGTCTTCGTGGTCATCGAGGGGCTGCCGGCGAACCTCACACCGCGCCAGATCAAGCGCGAGCGTCGTGAGGTCTTCTCGGTGCGCCCCGCCACTCCACAGTACCTGCCGTGGTCCACCGACGCCATCACCTTCAGCGTCGACGACCACCCGCTCTACGTGCCGAACCCTGGACGGTACCTGCTCGTGGTCGATCCCATCATCGGCAACGTGCGGCTCACCAAGGTGTTGATGGATCTATGCAGCCCTCAACATCCTTTACTCCGAGACCCTCGATGCATTTGGGGATTGAGCGCCCGGCAGCCCGGCCTCGGCAGCTCTCCCTTTCGGGGCATAGTGCCGGGCAAGCGCGCTTGGCCCCTCGGGCAGATCGACCTTCCGGTCTTCTTTGGGACGCCATCAAACTTCCGCAAGGAGGTCATCACCTTCGACATGGTCGACTTTTGAGGAACCTATCATGGAATCCTCGGACGTCCCGTACGCGAAGTTCATGGCCGTCCCAAACTACACCTACCTCCTCCTCAAGATGCCAGGCGCCAACGGCATCATCACCGTCGGCTCCTCCAACGAGCACGCGTTCAACTGCGACGTTGAGGCAATCGAGCACACCGAGGCCATGGCGGTCTCCGATGCCCTCGACGCCAAGCGCCACGCCGGTACTTTTGAGCCGTCCGATGGGGTAAAGGAGGTCCCGCTGGACCCCGCCTCTCCATCCGGCAAGGCGGTGAAGATCTGCGCCTCCCTCGACCCCAAATAGGAAGTTGTGCTCGTCGACTTTCTCTGCGCAAACATCGACATCTTTGCGTGGAGTCCCTCGGACATGCCAGGCATTCCGAGGGATGTCGTCGAGCACTCCCTTGATATCAAAGGCCGGATCCAAGCCGGTGAAGCAGCGTCTGCGCCGATTCGATGAGGAGAAGTGCAGAGCCAACGGTGAGGAGGTGAACAAGCTTTTAGCGGCCGGATTCATCAAGGAGGTGTTCCATCCTGAGTGGTTGTCTAATCCTGTACTGGTTAGGAAGAAAAGTGGGAAGTGGAGGATGTGTGTAGACTACATAAGCTTAAATAAAGCATGTCCAAAGGTCCCCTTTCCTCTGCCACGTATTGATCAGATAGTTGACTCCACCTCAGGGTGTGAACTTTTGTCTTTTCTTGATGCCTACTCCGGTTACCACCAAATCAAGATGAAGGAGTCCGACCAGCTCGCGACTTCCTTCATCACTCCCTTCGGCATGTATTGTTACGTGACGATGCCCTTCGGACTCAGAAACGCCGGAGCCACGTACTAGCGGTGCATGCTCGGTGTCTTTGGGGATCACATCGGAGAAACCGTAGAGGCCTACGTAGACGACATAGTGGTCAAGACCAAGAAAGCCGACGACCTCATCGCTGATCTTCAAGTTGCCTTTCGGTGTCTCAAGGCCAAAAGCGTCAAGCTCAACCCTGAGAAATGCGTTTTCGGGGTACCCCGAGGCATGCTCCTGGGGTTCATCGTCTCCAAGCGCGGCATCGAGCCCAACCCGGAGAAGGTGATTGCGGTGACCAAAGATGGGACCTATCAAGGATCTAAAGGGGGTACAACGGGTCATGGGCTGCCTTGCGGCTCTTAGCCGCTTCATCTCACGCCTCGGTGAGAAGGGACTGCCCCATACCGCCTTCGAGGAAAAACGGAGGCGCTTCTCCCGACCGCCGAGGCCCAGGAGGCTCTTGACAAGCTCAAGGCTGCCCTTACCAGCACCCCGATACTGGTCCCACCGGCCGAAGGAGAGCCCCTCCTCTTGTACGTCGCTGCGACAACCCAAGTGGTTAGCGTGGCCATTGTTGTTGAAAGACAGGAAGAAGGCCACGCCCTGCCGGTCCAAAGGCCGGTTTACTTCATCAGCGAAGTGCTATCCGAGACCAAGATCCGCTACCCGCAGATCCAGAAGCTACTCTACGCGGTGGTCCTGACCCGGCGCAACCTCCGGCACTACTTTGACGCCCACCCAGTGACGGTGGTTTCCTCCTTTCCATTGGGAGAAATCCTCTAGAACCGGGAAGTCTCAGGACGGGTCGCCAAGTGGTCTGTCGAGCTTATGTGAGAGACTCTCTCCTACGCGCCAAGGAAGGCCATCAAGTCTCAGGTCTTGGAAGATTTTCTCGCGGAGTGGACCGACACCCAGCTGCCACCACCTCAGATCCAGGCGGAGTGTTGGACCATGTACTTCGACGGGTCTCTGATGAAGACCGGCGCCGGCGCTGACCTCCTCTTCGTCTCACCCCTCGGGGTACACATGCGGTACGTGGTCCGCCTTCACTTTCCTGCTTCAAATAACATGGCAGAGTACGAAGGCCTCCTCAATGGCTTGAAGATCGCCACCGAGCTCGGCGTCAAGCACCTCGACATCCGAGGGGACTCGCAGCTTGTCATCGACCAAGTCATGAAGGACTCAAGCTGCCACGACCCAAAGTTGGATGTATACTGCAAGGCCGTGCGTGCCCTGGAGGACAAATTCGACGGCCTCGAGCTCAACCACGTCACCAGAAGGAACAACGAGGCTGCCGACGAGCTCGCCAAAATTGCGGCGGGGAGGGCTCCTGTCCCCCCGGACGTCCTCACCAAAGACCTTGCAGCCCCCTCGATCAGCTTTGAAGACCAAGCAACGGCGGCAAGCGACGAGCCCGACCCTCCCTCGGGGGCTACAGCAGCCTCCGAGGCTGAGGCCCCCTCGGCAGCCGACACCGAGGTCATGGAGCTTGATGGGGAGGGCCCCGAAGCTGAGCCTAAGCAAGATTGGAGGAAGCCGTACCTCGATTGGATCGTCCGAGGGGTGCTCCCCGAAGACTTCAACCAGGGTCGACGCATCGCGAGGAGAGCAAAGTCCTTCGTCGTGATAGAGGATGAGCTCTACAAGCGAAGCCCCTCGGGGATCCTGCAACGGTGCATCTCCACTGAGGAAGGGCTGGAGCTAGTACGCAAGATCCACGCCGGTGTCTGTGGCCACGCCGCTCCCCGTACCCTCGTCGGCAATGCTTTCCGGCAGGGCTTTTACTGGCCTACCGCGGTCGCCGACGCCACCCACGTGGTACGCACCTGCGAGGGCTGCCAGTACTACGCTCGCCAGACGCACCTGCCGGCCCAGGCGCTCTAGACCATTCCCATCACCTGGCCGTTCGCTGTATGGGGACTCGACCTCGTCGGACCGCTCAAGACGGCGCCCGGGGGCTTCACCCACTTGCTAGTTGCCATCGACAAGTTCTCCAAGTGGATTGAGGCGCGCCCCGTTACCAACATCCGATCCGAGCAAGCGGTGCTGTTCTTCACCGACATCATCCACCGTTTCGGAGTCCCAAACTCCATCATCACCGACCACGGCACCCAGTTCACGGGAAAGAAGTTCCGGGACTTCTGCGACAGACACCAGATACGCATTGTCTGGTCTGCTATCGCTCATCCCCAGACGAATGGGCAGGTAGAACGTGCCAATGGTATGATTTTGTAGGGACTCAAGCCTTGGATCTTCAACAAGCTTGACAAATTCGGCAAAAGGTGGCTCGAGGAGCTCCCCTCGGTTCTTTGAAGCCTAAGGACGACGACCAGCTGGGCCACGGGGGTTCACGCCTTTCTTCCCCGATATACGGCTCGAGGCCGTTCTCCCCCACGACACAGTTCGGCTCTCCGAGGCTCAAGGCCTACGACGAGCGGCGCAACCAGACGGCTCAGGAGGATTCGTTGGATATGCTCGAGGAAGCAAGGGACGCCGTCCTGCTGCACTCAGCCAGATACTAGCAATCCCTCCGACGCTATCACGACCAACGGGTCCGGGTCCGAGACCTTAGGGAGGGCGACTTGGTGCTACGTCTTCGCCAGGACAACCGAGGCCGCCACATGCTCACGCCGCCATGGGAAGGACCTTACATCATCGCCGATGTCCTCAAGCCGGGCACCTACAAGCTCACCGACGAGGACGGCCAAATCCTCAACAACGCTTGGAACATACAACAACTACGTCGCTTCTACCCTTAAAATTTCTAAGTTTTGTACATGCTTTTGTACCGTATGCTCTTTTCCGGAGAAATGAAAAGCCGCTAGCACTTGTTCATTTTTTCGTAAACGTAACGCACATCCAAGGCCCTCGAGGGCTCGGGACTTCGATCACAACAACATTTCCAGAAAGGGTCGGTGAGACTCGGTTTTGATCTACCAAAACCGAGCCTCCCTCGGGGGCTAGAAAGGGGGGAACCCTCTCCTGAAAGGCACCCCAAAACACTTCTCATTTTCATCGGTCGTCTTTTCGCAAATTTTCCGTACCCAAGGTCTCGAGCACTTAGGAAAGAGTACCTAAGGGTAGTTATCCCGAGGCTAGGACCGGCTAAGGCATAGGGACAGCGCTTATGCCCGTCTTATTTGGGTACCTCTACTTGCCACCCTCGGCCAAGGGAAAACCTTAGGCATTGCGAGAGGTTGTTCCAAATGTCGATCCGGCAGAGCCGTGAGGTCACCTACGCCCATGCGCTACGGTACTTCTACTCGTCTCTCTCGACTAAGGAACGGCCCCTAAGTTCGAAATAGTCTCGCAAGACTCCAACCTAAGTGTGCATTAAGATAAAAAAAAGAGTGCAAAAAATAAGCGAAAATACCATCACAAAATGAGGCCACGATGGGCCGAAAGCACAGATGCTTCAAACAACTAACATAATTCTTTACACGAGCACACCGCCCAGCTGCAGAGCCTACTGAGGGGCATCTGGCCCCCCGCCGTCTTGAGCATCAACGACCGCGGCCTCGGCGTTAGCCTCACCCACGGGAGGCAGGGGACGGCCGGGCGTAAAGATCTAGACCAACCGAGGGGGGCCCCGGTTTCCTCAACCTTAAGAACCAGACTCACTTGAACACCTCGCTCTCGCGACCTTCCTCTTCCTCCGAGACGGCGACTCCCTCGAAATTCGAGGAAGGTCGAGCTCGTAGTGGGGCGTGGCGGCCAGCGGCGTGTGTGACACGCCAATCCGGAGGCGTCTAGGGCGCGCGCCTCCATCCCGCTGGGTAAGCGCGGCCCGGCCGCCCCAGCGGACTACTTCCGGCGGCGTCGCCAGCCTCAACCACATCACAGACGGCCCGACCCTCTGCGATAGGCGTCGAGCTCGCCTGCGCCCCGAGTTGTAAGCCGCTGCGGCCGGCGAGGCTCGCCTCCAGCTCCGACACCCTTCCCTCCGGGCTGCCATAGTCCAAGAAGTCAAAATTTCGAGGCAAGGTGGCAAAGCTACGACAGACATGTATCATGCTTACCTTCTGGCTGGTTGAGAAGGGCCTCGGCCTCGGGCCCCCCTGCAGAAGCTCGACCCTCATCGGGCGTTGTCGTCGGCAAGGAGGCTGCTGGTCAGTCTCGAGGGACACCAGCCTCTCGGACAGGGCCTGGACAGAGTCACTCGAACGGGTAACTAGGGCCCTCATCACCTCCCTCTCGGCCCGGAGTTAGTCGAGGTCCGCCCGCGTGTTTCGCCACAATCCCCTTTGAGAGAGTGGCCTCCTCACGCGCCGCGAGGCCTCGGCCTCCAAATTCGAGACAAGGAGGCGGAGGTTCTTGACCTCGTCGTCCACGGCCGGCAATCGGCGCTCGGCTTGCCCTCCAGCAAGATCCCTCCGGCGGTTAAGCTCATTGGTGAGGCCGCCGCCGACGATCGGATGAACTCCAATTTCTCCCGGGACACCCCGCGCCAACTCTACGAAAACAGGTCAATTGACCCGCCATCACAAGAGAGCTCTTAGAAATGGAAAAAAAACCACGGGAGGCCGTTACCTTGCAGCCCGAGGGGAGGTGGGTGTTCGATAGGATCGGCGAGAGAGTCTTAAGTGACCTCTCGCTTAGATCCCGGCACAACGCCGCTTGCTCCCACGGCTGCCCTTCCGTGGCGTCGTCCGGCATGAAGACAGGCCGCCTCTGCGGATCATGGCGGCCCCCTCCCGGATCGGCCGCGGCGCTGCGAAGATCCCGGGCCGGGGCGGTCTCCGGCTAAGCGACCCCTCATCCACGGTGGGGCGCCCGGCCGGCGCTCTCCGGCCCCACGGCAGGCGCCTCGGCCGGCTGCCCTCCCGCCACGACCAGGCGCCTCGGCCGGGCGCCCTCGGCCGACAGGCGCTTGCCAGCCGACTCTTTGGCCGGCGGGCCGCCTCGGCTAGTGACTTCCCGGCTTCGCCGCGGAGAAAGTCATGTCCTCGGCCGCGCCGCTGCCCCAGCCCTCGGTGGCCTCCTCCGAGGAGGCAATCTCCACCACCTCGCTGCCGTGACTCGAGGCGGGGGCGGAGCGGCGCTGTTCCGCCATGACCACATCCCACGGTGGCCTCTGCGATGGGCGTTCTCGCCGCATCCTCGTCATCGACCAAAGGCGCCTCCCGGCCCGGTGGCACCACGGCCTCCTCCCTTCCTCTGGGCGGCGCCCCACGCCTCTAGGGCGGCCTCGAGGCTCGCGCTCCCGCCCCGCCCCGGCTTCTTTAAATAGCAAAGCGGAGCCGGGCCGGCCTTGCGCTTTTGCTTGGGGGGGAGAAAAAAGGAAGCATCGGGGGAAAGAAGAAAGAAAAACAATTACCGAGAGACAAGTCCCAAGGCCAAGCAACACTTACCCCGGCAGGCACCTTGATCTTGATGCCCGTCGGAGAGGACAAGGGTCTCGGATGCTCCGCCCGGTCTCGCCCCTTCATCGAGGCGTCCGACCCTCGCCCTCGGGTCTCCTTTCCGCCGCCTCGAGTTGACCGAGGCGGGGCTGGTCCGCTACCGCTTCGGACATATCGGCGCTGGTCGGCCTTGAGGGGGCGGCGTGCCTCCACTGAACCATGTCGTCGGCCGACCTCGAGCCCCCCCGCCCGAGCCGAGGGTGGCCTCGGCGATTTCCTTCCCCCCGCGGCGTCCCGCTTCCTCCTCGGGGGAGCATCATGGTTTCGGCCTCGGCGTGCAGCCCGGCTCGATGAAGCCGAGGCCGAGGCCCCTCGCGACCGGATCCTCCGCCACCTACGCACGCTGCGCACCACCAGAACATTGGGGGCGCAACGCCTCCTCCGGGGGATCCAGCCCCAAAAAGCGGCTCAAGTCGTCGTCGTACCACGCCTCCTCCGCGTCGTCGTCATCGTCGCCACCATCGGTGGTGTCCGACGGCGTTTCCTCCCGCGGGAGGCCCTCCTGCTCCTGGTGGCGCCGACGCTTCACCAGTTCATCCTTCTCCTGCTGCTTGTGGATGTTCCGCTCCCTCAGGCTCTCCTTCTCCTTCCTCCTCGCCTCCGAGTGGGCCCAGTTCGCCTCCTTCTCTGCGGCGATAGGCGGCTTGGACGCCGTCAGCTTCCCGGCGAGCCCCTGCGGAACGAAAGGCAGGGTAAGGCCGGAGAAGGAAATAGAAGGCAAGCCTCAAACGCAGGCAGAACACTTACCAAAGAAATGTACCCCTTCTCGGGCCGCATCGTCACCTTGTACATCACGGCGAGATCCGCCGTCGCCGCCTTCCTCGTCCGCTCGAGGATCTCGTTATGGTCAAGATCCTCGGGCGCCATCCGGGTGCCCCTCCACTCAGTGCCATCCTTCATGTCGTACAAGGAATGCCGCCTTAACATGAGGGGCAGCACCCGCCATTGGTGAAAGCGGGCGATCACTCCCGATGCGTCCAACCCCGCCCGGGTCAGACGCGCCAAGGCAGCGATCTCCTTCCTCAACGGTGTCACCTTCCCCGCAATTAGCTCCGCCTTCCACGACGGTAGCTCCGCGTCGATCCACTTTCCGGTATACCTTGGCAGATGGCCGTGGTCGTTCCAGAGGTAGAACCACTTTGCGTGCCAGCCGCGATTGGAGGATGAGAGCTTCGCCGGGATATAGGAATCCCGGGTGCGGGCCCGCAGCTGCAACGTGCAGCTCCCGGCTCGGACGGCTAGCCTCTTCCCCTTCTTCAACCCCTTGGGAGCCTTCAAGAAGAGGGTGGCCTCAAAGAAATAGAGCCAGAGGTCCCAGTGGGCCTCGACTCCAAGATACCCCTCACACAGGGCGACGAACACCGCCGCCTGCGTGATCGAGTTGGGGGCGAGGTTGTGCAGCTCCAGGTTGTAATACTCCAGGAGCGCCCAGAGGAACCGATCCACCGGCATGCCAAACCCACGCTCGTGGAACGCCATGAAGCTCATGACGTATCCCTCCGGCGGCATAGGGAACTGGTGCTCGGGCGGCGGCACGATCCACTCTGGCGTCCGGATGTCGGAGCGGACACGGAGAAGACCCTTCTCCACCCGGCACCCCCAGCTCGGCCTCGTGACCGCACACGACTCCCGGTCCTCCGTGCCGGCGATCTCGACCCTCGGCGCCATCGGGAAGGCGGGCTGAAAAGGGCGGCAGCGCGGCAAGGTTATCCTTCCCCTTTCTTCTTCCTCCTCTCTCGACGGCCCTCGAGCAGACTCCCGGCAGCAACGACGGCAAGAGCAGAGGCAATGGCAGGAAAAATAGGGGGAGGGCCAGCGGCCGCCACCGCCCAGGTATTTATACCCGGTAAAACCCTTGCCCGTTCACCTACCAGCATTTAATGCGTATCTCCCTACTCGATTATGCCGCCAGGACCCTAAGCGCCCGCTGGCGCCCCCCGCCCCCACGGGGTTAGGAAAACACACGCCGCGTTGCAAGGTTAATCCCCCACAGGGGATCCCGGCTCATGGAGCCCAGGGCCCTGACGCCACGCGTGGCCACGGTGGCGGCCGCGGCGCGCCACCATCACGTCTCGCGTGGGGCCCACGAGCACGCGCGCTGCACGCCAACCACCTTGGGCGTGGGGGCCCGCCACTTCTCCCGTAGCGGGCGCCATGGCCCGGGTGCTCAGAGAAGGGCGCCTCAAAAGGCGCACCTACGTCCCAGCGTCGGGATAAACCCGGGGGCTTCCTTCCTTGTGAAGGAGCCTAGGCGGCAACCCATTTACGGTCCGAGGGGTTCGGGGCTGGCCCACCCAGTGGGTTCGGCCGGCCCGCCTCGAAGCCACCGAGTTAAGGATGGCTCGGGCGGTCTCATACACAGCCCCAGCCTGGCATAGCAGGGCCGTCCCATGCCGTGTCCGAGGCCGGCGAGGCGATCTGAGTTAGGGGGATCCCGCGTGGGAGTGCAGAGCCCCTCGGAACTGGCGGGCGGGATCCGGGCCCCGCCTCGAGACACACCTTGCGAGGCTCTAATGGAATGCGCCGGGCCTAGCCAACCCCTAGCGAGCAGGGCACGGCATTCCACTTGGATTGACCCGTTAACGGCTCAACGGATCTAGCCATGTTCGGCGCTCGTCGGCACGCAAGTGGCGAAATCCACCCTCCTCCCTGCGGAAGGGATGCAGAGGTGCGTAAAAAACTAACGACCAAGTACCGCTCGGCCGTCTCGCATCAGAATAGGGCTCGGGGGCTCCCCGGGCGCAGAGGCTGAGGTTGAGAAACGTCAATTAACCCGCTCACCGAACCCCGGACGAGCCAACGGGCCCGGGGGCTCGGCAAACGATAGGAATACTCCATCCAAACACACAAGCCCTTGGAGGAATACCCACACTCCTCCAGAGATCCCATTTTATGGCATTGGGCAATCACAGTGATTTAGAAACTCTAGGAGTACACACCAACCAATACGCGTGCAAGCCCTCGGAGGAGTACCCACACTCCTCCAAGGCCTCGGGGGCTACACCGGCCGGTGCCTTCCGCGCCCCCGCCCCAGAGAACATAGCCTTCGAGACAAGCAAGCACCCTCACCAAACACATATAAGCCCTCGGAGGAGCGCTCGCACTCCCCCGAGGCCTCGGGGGCTACACCCGCCTTTGCGCTTGCGCGCGCCCGACGAAGGAAGCCCGAAACGCCTAACCATGTGCTGGCGGGGAACCTAGCTTAAGGCCACAACCTCCGAATGAGTGTACTCACTCCTTGAAGGTTCGGGGCTACTTGTCGGAAATACCAAAATAAGGGCCCTCCAAACAATCGGGCCCAACGAACGCAAAAAATCGGGCCACCGCAGTAGCAAAACACGGCTGCCAAGGCCCAAAGCACACTACTCACCATCCCGTCCAACCTCCCCGCCGGGGCCTCGGACGGGCACTAACATTCCGACCCGTCCGAGCCCTCCCCCGGCGAGGCCTCGGACGGGCGCTAATCTTTCCGCCTCGTCCAGGCCCTCCCCGCCGAGGCCTCGGGCCCAGGTGCTAACGCTCCGTCTCGCCCGATTCCTCACGCAGACACCTCGGATGAGCGCCCACTTTCCGTCCCGCTAGAGCCCCCATGCCTAGGCCTCGGACGGGGCACGCCGCACTTCCCGGTCAGACCAGGCCTCTGACTTGGCGTATATCCGCCGCCCGCCTTCCCACGGTGCCCTTGGGACACGTTATCCCTTGGCGGGGGATAAGAGCCATCCCGTCACAACCCTCACCAAGCTCATGATTACGTTATCCTCCCGGTGGAGGCCATGCACACGCCAGCGTGGGGAAACTGTCTTTGCCTAACCTTTACGCGGTCAAGTCGCCCAGAAGCTTCAAGGCGGTGGTCGCCACGCCGAGGGGGCCGTCATCCATGTCATCCTCATCACAGGGAATCGGTCGACCGGGACGCTGGTCAAACAACAGTCCCTCCCGGGTTTTCCGAGCCAGGGATGGGCAGCGATTGCCCGATGACGGCTCTCTCTCATGCCAACTTCCAGCGACGGCAAGGGGCTCAGGAGGCCCTCCGAGCCTCGAACTGGCAGGCGAGGTCAAAGCTACGACACGTCGTCGGGGGGTCGAATACATCTCTCCCGGCTTCTCCATCAACTTCTCTGGGGGACAGCCCGTCCTCTCCGTTGTCGCCAAGGGGGCGCGACTCCCCACCAAAATTGTGACCATGCTCTACAGTACCGGCGCCGACTTCAGGACCTCGGCATAGGAAAGGTGGCGGGCTCCGAGGCCTCAGATCAAGGAAGGGAGGCGCTCGCAGCCTCTTCTATGTACACGAGCACTCTCTGTCAGCCCTACCCTCCCCTTGCGGCTATAAAAGGGGAGGACTGGGCCCCTTCTTGGGGGAGACACACAAGCAACCCTGAGCACTTACACACGAGAACGATACTGGCACTTACCACGAACATACACGAGACTTGGGACCAGCTCCCTCTCTCCACTCGCTTGTACACCCTACTTACAAGCACTCAGGTGCAAGATAATACAAGCCTCCCTTGTGTCCTTCCTGCACACCTTCCGGGGTTGGGAACACGCACCACAAATTTACTCGTTGGTGCTAGAACCGCCAGTTTTAGCACCGACAATAAGTAAAATACTACTAAGACATAGACTTTATATATGTTTATTATATTTACGAAGTATCATCCTTTGCTCGGTCTCTTTTAATCAAAAATTCAGGTTCCACCACCGTGGCGTGGATGGAAATGGAAAGCAACACTTTACTCTTTTCTTTTGCATGAGTTGCTTGGATTTTTGTGGTGGAGCTTGCCCAAATTAAATTTAAGCTTTTGACTTGGCCCTTACATGTTCTAGATTTATTTTATAATTTAACAACATTGTTTGTTTAGCGAGAGACAATGTGTCCATCAATAGTGGCTTCACTCACCTTCACGTTGCTCAAGTGGCCCTAACATGGATGAAATCTTGGTTTGCCCCTAGTCGTGGGGGTGCTCAGTCGTTAGGACGCGCAGCATGGGCACTCGGTCAATAGCGCTGACCGGTCAATCGCAGTTGTCGGGGCACGCTGACGTGGGCACATGCCACCGAGAGCATGGCGTGCAGCGTTGGTGCAGGTTGCTGAGACTATCCGCAGTGGAACCGGTATAGCAATCCGGTAAAGGAGATAGAGGAACACATGGCCTAAAAACAGCCTGCAGTGCATACTGTAAAGGATCCACGAAGCGCTCCCGGTCCGCTACTCCTAGCGTCTTGGCGGACGTCCTTTACCGCACACATAGGGCCCGACCCTGCTGCCATTCGCACGAGATGAGAGGGAGAGAGTGCATGCAACGTGGGCCCCACTGCTGCTATTTTTCTCAACTAACTAAAAGTTGTTATATCTCACAAAATAAAAAAACAAATTAAATTCCGATTGCACCATTAAATTCGTTTCAATAAATCCTTCAAAGCAATATCTCACATGGATATATTTGGATAAAATTTGTAGAAGATAACAAGTGGGGTCGTTGTTGATAGTTGGTATAGAGTATTAGATATAGAGGATGATGGGTGCGGAAAAAACGTATATAGAGAAGAAAATTTTAATGACCAGGATATATAAAGGATGGAAATAGATGATGATGAGTGCGGATAGCCTGAGGCGATTATGTATGCGCAGAGGCTGAAGCTGATAGAAGAGGAGAATAATAAATAAAAAAGAGACGAGTATGATCTATTCATCTCTTTTGTCTATCATAAGGATCTGTTTTGCTAGACAACAAAACAAGGTACCAAAGCCATTGTTGCTCTATCGGACGAGCTATTCGAAGAGATGAAGCCCAAAAACAATTTTATTGGTGACATGGAACCATGCCAAACAAGGCCTTAATCCATCCTCAGTTAATAGACATTTAAACCATTGGTAGATAGCTCCTTTCAAAATTGTAAGGACCAAATCACATAGCTAAAAAAATAAAAATAGGAATAAAATTACAATAGGACTTCCAGTTAGGGGCACCGTTCTTCCCAGAAAGGACCATTTTTCATGTAAAATAAGAGAGTTTAGGCCCCCTACTGTGAATTTATTGCAAAAAGGAATAAAAGTCCAATACAAAAATCACGAAACGAAATAGGTTACAAAGAAATGAGAAGCACTACGCATAAGCTTCTAGCCATAAATCATTGAGGGGTGATATTGGCCCTTTGCTTTTAGAATAACTAGAGTAAACTCAATTTTGAATGTTGTCTTGCCCTAAAAAGAACTTCAAACGCGACTAAGTTGCTTGGTAAGATGTTATATAAGGACTACACCGTGAGAAACTACAGGCCGATCAAACTACTGCTCTCATCATCTCCATGGTTTTTCGGAAGTTGAATATTTTGTGCAAATGCCCCCTGAATCACCATTATCTCAAAAATTGCGCCCTGAATTACCCCAACCAAAGTACAAATTCAAAACACACGACCATCAAAATGCACACCAACGAATCTCGCGTTCATGCAGGCAGGCATGGTGAATCACTGAGCCTTGGACTTCCCTCCAGTCACATTGGAAACCATCTCCCGGAGGAACCTGGCCGACTTGGTCACCGGCGAGTTGGCGGCCATGAGGTTGTACAGCATAGTCTCCACCTCGCCGATCGTCGGCCGCTTCTTAAGCCGCGACACGACCTTGAACTCCTGCCCCTCCGGCGAGCCGCCGTCGTCGTTCTCCACCATGAGCACCCAGCTCTCGCCGCCGAACCTCCCGGCGTCGACGCACCGGAGCAGCACGCCCCTCTTCTTGCTCAGCAGGCCCCGCACCTCCAGCCCCGTGAAGGAGTACACCACGTCGAAGGACTCCACGAACCCCCTCGCGCCGGCGCCGAATTTCCCCTCTTCCTCCTCCTCGTCGAAGCTCCACGCCGGGTTGAACAGCACCACCGGCTTGGGTTCCAGCGCCGCGGCGGCGGCCTTCACCTGCTCCACCTGCGCCGGCACCGTCGCCAGGAACACCGCGGCGTCGCAGGCACTCAGCGCGTCGGGCGCCACGGAACCCAGCCGCGCGTGCGCCGTCGTCGCCGCGTCGTCCCCTGGCTCTCGAACTCGCTCAGGGCCACGGACAGCGCCTCGGCCGAGGGCCAGACGAGCAGCAGCCGCGCCGGCGCGCCCTTCCTCGACACCCCCGCGCCGCCCGAGAAGACGTCGAGCGCGAGGCGCGCGAGGGAGCCCGGCGACTCGTCGACCACGGGGATCTCGGCGCGGAACCCCGGCTGCCGCTGCCGCTTGAGCTTCTTGAGCGGGATCGAGTTGTTGAGCGGCTTCCGCAGCGCCGTGGCGAGGCAGGACCGTGCCTGGGCCACGGCCTCCTGCCTCGACGACGGCGGCGACGGGGCGTTGGTGCTGGCAGTGCCCGACGGCGGGGACGTGGATGATTGTTGGACGCCTTGCCGCGGCGGTGGCTTGCTGCGGAGGAGAGAGCGGCAGGGCGGGAACAGCTGGCGCGGTGCCAAGAAGACCGACGGGCGCGTCGGGAGTGGCGGGGGATTGAGTGCGATCTTGGAAGGACGAAGGTTGTTCAAGGCCATTGTCGCGGGAAGCGTCGGCCGTCGGCGCAACCGCGCAAGAGAAGATAAGGTGTATCTACATGGCGCGGGGGCAGGGGCAGGGGCAGGGGCGCGGGCAGACCGGCAGAGGGGGCCGCGGCTGTGTGCCTGTGGATTCAGCACAGTGGCCCCGATGGCTCGAAGAGGACAGCAGTCAGCAGCTGCCCGCCACGTCCCCTTGCAGTGGTGCCTACTGATAATGGGTTTTTCTTCATGATTACGCAACGGTAAGCACTCCTATTTGGATCGCTACAAAACTATTAGCCATGATATAGCATTTTCGAGAGTTTTTCCAAAGTTCACTCTCTAAATTATTAAATATAGACTTTTTTAGCCAGCGTGAAATTTAGACAGTTAGAGGTTATATTTTCACCAAAATCTCTATTCCTAACCGTTAGGAAGAATATAGAATCTGTTGGGCGTATGCTTTAATACAAAAGTTGGAAGTGATCTCAAGATAGTTGTATCAATTCAATGTAATTATTTGAGTTAATAAAATGTTTCCTTTATCGAAAAAACACCAAAGAGCTCCTAAGTTAGCGCGGACATGATTTCTTGGCTCATCGTAACCATCATGTGCTGATGCTGTATAAACACATTCTCAAATGGAAAAGCTATATTGTATCCTCAATTGGAAAGTCTCCTTTAGACTCCGTCAAATGAATCTTTCTCTTGATATCTCCAATATGGTTTTTCTCATCACGCATTTGAAATTCCCTCTTTGTAGGTGTTTGAAGGATTCTGCTAGTCTAGCAAGAAATTAATCTCTGTTTATATGTTTGAGTTATTTTGATTCGTAGTTTTCATGGTTACAAGGGTTCAGGGTTTGGCAGAGCCTCTTCGGATCTTTAGCTTAGAGTATTGACTAGTAAAAATAGATCTTGGAGGTCGAATAACTCATGCTAGTGCTAGCATTTATCTATAATTGGTTTGTAATAGGGTCGGGCAGTTCCGTTGCTCCACCTAAGATAGTTTCTATAGCATTAAAGGTTCTACCACGTTAACAAAAAAATCTGACATGGCACTATATGAGGGGAGAGAAGAAACACTTGCTTGGGCCTCGTTTAGATTGCGAAAAAATTTGAGCTTTGCAACTCTAGCACGTTTTATTTGTATGTGGCAAATATTATTCAATCGTGGACCAACTAGACTCAAAAAATTAGTCTCATGATGTACAACTAAACTGTGTAATTAGTTATTTTTTACTTATATTTAATGCTCTATACATGCGGCTTAAAACTTGATGTGATGGAGAGAGAGAAAAAAAATCTGCAATCTTAAACAAGGACTTTTATTTTATGAGAACAAAACCCCTTTTGAATGCGCATGGATCCTCTGCAGACTATTGCAGAGTGACTCTGTCACCGGCACGTGGGCCTGATGCTCTGCAGGGAAGCCTTAAGGTGAAGAACTGCCTGAGTAGAGATGCAGTGATGAAAAAATGAGTGAGAGAGATAATAAAATTAACAGGAGTCAACTTTGTTATTCCTTCGACAACAAATTTAAAAGAAACGACAAACATTTTCGTCAAAAAAAAAAAAGAAACGACAAACAGCTGACATAACTCGAAGGAAAACGCATCAGCAACTCCACACGAACTCAGGCGTGAGTCCTGGCAGCCGTTCTTGCTTCGATCAGGTCATCGATGAGACGACGCAGATCACAAAACGACGAGCCGCCCTCCGCCACCGCCGAGCGCGCCTTCGCGGCGAGCACCCGCGCCCTGCTCCTCGCCGCCTCGCCGGTGCCGCCTGGCTCCAAGAACCTTGCCACCGATCGCGCCACCGCCTGTGCCGGCACGACCGTCTGCTCCTCGTATCTCGTGCTCCGCGGCCCGCTCCACACCCTCTCCCCGATCTTGAGCACCTCCGTCACCAGCCGCTCCTCGATGAACTGGTCGAACACCAGCGGCCACGTCAGCATCGGCACGCCGGCCGCCGCCGCCTCCAGCAGCGAGCTGGAGCCGCAGTGCGTCAGGAACGCGCCGACAGTTGGATGCGCCAGAATCGCCGTCTGCGGCGCCCACCCTCTCACCAGCATCCCCCTCTCCCCGACGCGCTCCTCCCAGCCCTCCGGCGGCGTCCACCCACCGTCGGCCCTCACCACCCACAGGAATGGCTTCCCCGAAGCTTCTAGCCCGAGCGCCAGCTCCCGGAGCTGGTCCTCCGACATGGCGGCGAAGGTGCCGAAGCAGACGTACACCACTGAGAACCTCGGCTTGGTGCCGAGCCACGCGACGCATGCCGAGTCGCCGCCGCTTGCTCCGGCCGCCGGTGGCAGCGGCAGCGAGAGGGGCCCGACGAAGTAGGCGCGCTTGAGGTACCCGCTGCGCACGCACATGTCGCAGTATGGCTGCTCCAGATCCACGAAGGAGTTGATGGCTACGCCGAAGCACCTGCCCATGGCCACATGGCTCTGCCTGATCCCGTCGTGCTCCTGCCGGCGTCTCAGGAACTCCGGCAACTCAGATACGGGGATCCGCATCTCCGGCCCCGGCAACCCGGGGGCGATCACCTCCTGGCCATCTCCGACGACGGCGGCGGCGGCACTGCCGAGGTGGTACATGACGAGCGTCGAGAAGATGCCAACGACGCTGAACGTGACGCACGGCACGCCGAGCTCGCTGGCCACGGCGTTGTTCCAGCAGACGAAGTGGACGTCGGTGATGACGGCGTCAGGGGACTGTTCCCTGATGAGCGCCTCCTGCGCCGGTCGCATCAGGGCCTCGTCGACGGCGACGGCGTCAATGCGCCACCCGTCGTCCCCGGCGGCGGAGAGGTTCTCCACGCCCGGAGCGAGGCCGTCCACGCGCGGGAACGGGTAGGTGGCGATCTTGACCTCGCCGCTCGCCTCGGCGCCGTGTCGCCCGAGGGCCGAGCGAACCACGTGGACGTTCGCCGGAGTGACAGCGAGTGAGCTCGACGGCGTCCGGGCTGGCTGCGGCGAGGCGGACGGCGAGGTCGGCGAACGGGACGATGTGGCTGGTGGCGAAGAAGGGCACGAGAAGGAGGCGCAGCTTCTTGCTGGACTCGGGCGCGGCCATTGATTCTGCGTGGCAGGCTCGGCTTCTTTCACAAACGAACTGGAACGACGCGGAATTGTTAGGCTCTCGATGCCAAGCGTTTTGTGAATGAAAGGTTGATGTTGATCAGCAATCACATTCCCCCGTCGGCACTATGATGACATGGCAAGCGGACTATGAAAAGTTAACATCAACGTGGCCAGCGTGCTCGACATAAAAAAAATGCTGCGTTGTGACTTTATCCTCCTTTTTATCTTTTTTTCAAATTATTTTTCTTATGATTAGAACCATATATACTTAGTAATAATAGAAATGGCACATTATAGAAAAAAAAAAGAAGTGTTTGATTCAGGGAGAAGCGGCGAAAATGAGAAGCAAAGTTTCTCCTTTTTTAAGATTATATGCGGAAAAACAAAACTGTAAACCTGATAGTGCACATAAACTGCCTTCAAAACATTGTTCTTTACGTGAAAACCTAAAGCTAACTACCTCCTACCTCCTTGTCAAAAAAAAAAAAAAAAAAAAAAGAAAAGCTAACTACCTAAAGCTAACTATAAGACTTTAAAAGCTCCCCGCACCCCCACCCACCAAAAGAGGCCCCACACACAGAGAAACGGTCTGTGACGGGTTAACCCCTTGTATGTTGTCTACTTACTCTATCTCAAATTACTTTTTAAATTTTTAACTTTAACTATTTCTCTTATTCAAAAAAATTGTATAAACATAACTAAATTCAAGTTATTTTTGAAGAACTATAATTAATAAAGCAATGCTACAACAAAAGAAGTGATATTTTGTAAATTTTTTATTTTGTAAAATTTTTTAAATAAGATGAATGGTCAAATTCAGTGTAAAAAAAGTCAAACGTCTTATAATTTAGGATTTAGATGAAGACAGTATTGTTTTTAATACAGTGACGTTGTTGTTTAACTTGAAATCCTAAAGCTAACTAAAGACTTCCGCACACGTACTTTGGGAAATGGTATTTGACGGGTTAACACCCAGTTGTCTTTTGTTCTATACAGTGAGGGGAAAAAAAAACTCGTGTCTTCATATGCCTCGGACTCACATTCATCAAGGCAAACAATTATTTGGTGCAACGTGCAAGATCATCGATGTAACATTGAGAACAAAATTTTTGCATAGAACGTCAGCAAGGAACGGGAATCAGATGAGTAATCACGTCTCTTGCTCTTCTCAGACAAACCGTTGTCATTGTTAGTAGATTAAGCAGATCATCATCACAAAGACATAAAACTCGAGCGGATTGCCGCAGAGGAATCTGTACAGCAGACAGGATATCATAATAGTTTAACTCACTAACAACAATTAGTAGAAATAAATAATACTGATAGAACTATTACCATAGATTGTTCACTGTACAAGAGACAAAAGAAATTACTTGTACAGGAGACAAGAAATTACTCTAACAAACAACCGGACATACACAGTCGCCTATTGCAACAATAGAGCCGATACAGTCGTATATAAGGCACTACAACATTCAAAATTTGTTGTTCTAAATTATGAAGTATACTAAATGAATTAACTCTCCCAAAGCACCAATTACATAACCTGTGTCTACCACCAAATTCAAACGACGATAAGCACAAGATCTCTATATAGTTGGAGGGTTCCATGCGTTATTTGTTTTACTCATAGTAATATGTTCTTAAATTACTAGAATATATCTTCTATTTCAGGACAGAGAGGGCATATATTTGATTATTTGAACCTATACATTCAGGGTTTTCTTGGTCTGCTACCAAAATTTGCATGCCAAATATTTGCAAGAAAAAGTTACCAAAAGTTGGACAAATTTATTTATCACAGATATAGCAAGCCAAACATGAGATGTTGGCAAGCTTTGCTATGGCAACAAAATACTTGGATTACTTAAGTTTTGGCAACCAAATTTTAGCCATCAACCAATTAAGCTCTAATTCTTGACAAAAAAATATAAATATAAAAGTAAGCTGGTAAGCTGCTAGTACAGGAATATTGAACTTCTGGTTTGGTAACAAAATTGAATCTAAATCCATGTGGATGGATGTTTCACTAGCCACTTCAAATGCCTTTTTTATGTGAATTCGAGTATCAAAGCACATGTTAGGCTTAGGCATACTAGAACGGCACTATCTTGGATAGGCAGCATCCCAGTAAAATGAATCCACGCTGCATTCCACCAGGACGTATTTCAGGACACACTCAGAAATTTAATATTGTCCATTTGTGCTTGGTACTATTGGAGTGTTGGTGCAGAGCTCATATAGCTACAACAAAACAATGTGGAGCGAATATGAGAATTCTGACAAGCCAACTGTTTTCTGATTCAACATAACCAACTTAACACAATAATAGAACATGACTGATCAACTAGTTTTTTAAAAAGATAGCCTTATGGCGCTACACAGATGATACATTTCCAGAAGCAGACCAAAGAAAGCTTTAGAGCCCATGAAAAATTAGTATGACGAGTATTTGCTACAGAAAAATATATTTTCAATCCTTCAGATAACATAAAAACTCAGATTGTGTTCCATTGCCTGTTTGTCGAGGAGCCCACACAGCTGCCCAGGGTCGCTAGGCAGTGAGCCCGCCCCTAGCATTTATGATGTTTAATGTATTCTACCTACATATATAGAAGATATGATAGTTAATTGTATAAATGTATGCTGTACTGACACGGAAGGCACAAAACAAAATATAGACTGCATAATTGCAGATAAGCTCAAGCTTGAAAAGGATAATGTCGCCCCGCCACATGGTGGTGCATTAGGTGCTTTGATCACAGAACCAATCAAGTATAGTATTGATGTTTGATAACTTCTGTTCTTTCCTAGACAGCCAGTGAACACCCAGACACTAATCATTCCAAACAGAAAATTTCCAGTTCAACATAGGAATTTGGTAGTTGGCACGAGATTTTTTCTATGACCAATATGACATCACAATTAACAGCAAACAACTCACACTATGCAACATCCACAATGCTGTTAACTTCCATACAAGATCCCTGTATCTTATAGGATTTTCATTGTTCAGCTCTAACAATATGACACCATAGCTAAAACAGTGATATCTCTCATGTACACCAAGCATATATCTTGCAAATTTTCTGATAATGCAATAACTCATCCACAAATTTTAGCACTCTTAAGCCACATAAAAACATACTATTTCACTTAAAACCTAATTTGTTACCTTACATTACTGTTTGCCTGTAGTGGCGAATTAGTTCATCGTAAGTGTAATCATAGAAGAATGAAATCAACAGCGGGCAAGTGAGCATAGGAGACCATATCTAATGAGAAAACTCATCAATCATATCAAGTTTTATTTTAACTGAATGTTTGGTAACCAGTACAACCCCAAACATCACATCTTTATACCTATGATGAAACCTGAGGTACCATCCGAGATGTCTGGCGCTCAGAACACGATGCGGAACTGCGGCGCGCCGTCGCCGGCTGCCGGGACCAGCTCCCAGCGGCAAGGCTCGAGCTCGTCGGAGACGGGGCAGTAGCCGGCGAGCGTCAGAGCGGCGCCAGACTCCGCCGCGGACCCGAATTCGAACACCGTCGCGTCCGCAGCCTGCCGCTGCCGCCGCACCTCCACCGCCCCGTGGGTGCCTGAAGCTGCCGCCTCCGTCCCCGCGACCCCCGAAACCGCCGAGGCTTGCTGCCCCTGCTGGTCCGGCGGGCCGCCGCCGCGTCGCCCTCCCTCCACCACGAGAAGAGACCCATCTGGAGCGAGCGAGAGACGTGGGAAACGAGATTGGGTTAGGGTTTTGCGTGTTGGTGACGGACTTCGGGCCCGCTCGGGTGGAGTTAGACGTGTAAGTTTTATGGGCCAAATGGGCCGGGCGTTAGAAGCACATATGTTTGGGCCAACCATTTGTACACATTTTTGCAGCCCAGTATGTGTTCCATTATATATGAGGAGAAAAATAAGAAAAAGGCGGGGGAATCACATCGATGGCATAGCCAGCGAATGGCAAACGGAATCGCGCCTCCCATCCTCTGCTTTCCCCAAAGGCCCAGCTCCACCGCGGTGCCACCGCTCCTATAAACCACCAGCTCCCCGCAGGCGACGCTTTCCCCGCGGGACATCCTGAGCGGCGACGATGCCGGGGCGGCGGGCGATCGAGGTCCGGCTGCTGCCAGGCGGCGGCGGCGGCGACGCCGCCGCGCCCAGGTGGCGCATGTCGCTGCTGGAGAACACGTTCAGCGGGTTCCTGCACGGCGCCGGCGCCGACGCCGCGGCGAGGGCCGTGTTCGCGGAGGGGTCCCTGTTCAGCCCGTTCCTGTTCGGCAAGTTCTTCGACCCGGCCGACCCGTTCCCGCTGTGGGAGTTCGAGCCCGACGTGCTGCTCGCCGCGCTCCGCCGCGGCAGCGCCAGGACCACCGTCGACTGGGCCGAGACCGACTCCGAGTACTACCTCAGAGCCGACATACCAGGTACAAATTACGATCGCTGCTAGCTCTATGCTTTTCACCTGGTTGTTGCACACTGTTGACTTGCTTTTCAGTTTTCACTTAGAAGTTAGAACACTGCACCATAGAAACAAAGATCAATATGCAATGTTCCTTTCAAAAAAGTTCAGATTATAAACTGATATGAGATGTTTCCATTTAGCAGTTGTGGGTTAGATTTAGAACTCTATGATAATATGCAGCATCAGTTCCGTATAGTTGCTACACTTGTGGTCTTGCGTGTGCCATCAGCAAATAATGCTTTACTGAGCCCGGCGTGACAGTAAAATCGCACTGGCAGTGTGCCGTCCATTGATCCACGCTTCAGTATTCAGATGCTTAATGCTTTACAGTTTTCCAGAGAGATCTTTTGCAACTAGTAGTAGACTAGTAGTAGTAGCTAGAGCTAGAGGATGAAAGCAACCATAAGTCATGTGTGCATCCTCTTTTTCCCCACTAGCTTCCCTTTGCTTTATCGTTTACAGGAACGTTAGAACACTGCCTTTTTCGCAAGAAATATTCGTTGCGTTTGCGTGTGGCGCACCGCAATCCACATCCATCCATCGTGGACCGTGGTGAAAAAGCATAGCTAGAAATGCCAGCGCAGAGCAAAGAGTGTTCGAGACGATTGCCAAGACCCAGAATCGTTCTAGGTCAAAAAAGATGGATTTGTTTGTTGAGTTCACCCTCTCGATCTTTATTCAGGTGGAAGGAGATGCGACGTGGAGGTAACAGGGGACGCGATGAAGGTGATCGACATCAGCGGGCTGTGGCGGGCACTACCGCCGGCGGACGGCCGGGACTGGCGCGCCGGCCGGTGGTGGGAGTACGGCTTCGTCCGGCGGTTGGAGCTGCCGGAGGACGCGGAGTGGAGGAAAGTGGAGGCTTACTTCGACGACGGCGAAGGGTCCCTGGAGATAAAGGTTCCCAAGACCGCCGATGATGCCCACCACGCCACGGCCTGACGCCGAGAATCAGAACCTCGCCTCGCCGCCTCCATTGGAGGACACCATTATTCTTCGAACAGTCGGCAGAATTGGAAAACGACGGCGTAATCTTGTTGATTAAAAAACTTGCAAGATACGGAGACGTACGCAGAGAAGGAGCGAACTAAAAAGATCATGGCAGCATGCTGCATGTGCCGCAATGCATCCATGTCCCTGAAAAAACCATGTATGTAATATGTTCTTCAGTTCCAACTGTTGAATCCATCGGCTAGCTAATTGGCAGTGTCACTGTCGCCTTTGGTCATCCCTCCTTTGAATCCGGCATCGAGACCGTATATATAGCCAGGATCGATAGATAGATCATAGATGAATTCATGAATATATAAATTCACAGGTCGCGGCTTTTCGAAAGGCGGATTCAGATTCTCCCGTTTCTTTCGGCCTGAAGGCTCTCTTTCACCCTGGTCGCTTTTATCCTCCACTCCAATCAGGCACTTGAGCATCAGAGCTCTGACGGATGGCCGGCCAGCTCTTTCGGTTAGTCAGGATATTCTTCAGAGAAATTATTAGCCAAACATATTTCAATGATTGATCATGGTCTGTTGTAAATTAATCATTTTTCAGTGTGCCCCAGGCATCTGTATAACAGACTGACAGACATTTGCTTCTCTTTTCCCCAAGAAGAACAGACATTTGTTTCAGTGCAGACATCTTTCCGCGATGCTCCTCTCTTTGCACTCGATTGGATTACTACTACAGTTCAGGCTGGTGATCCAGCATGTCGACATGTGTTATTGGGAATTCCTTGTCCCTTCCATGCGCGTCGCCAGCAGCTCATTCCTGCAAGGTATCTTTGACTGATCTTGACTGACAGACAACCAGAGCACGCACGCACGCACGAACACGACACGAGCGGCGCACACGTGGCGCCGGACCGATCGGAGCTGAATTCCATGTCGTTTGCCTTCTATCGCCAACCAATCGCTCGTCCAGATCAACGGCAAGAAGACAGAAATACGACAAGGCATCACGACAGGCACCACACAGCTCAATCATGCTCCAATCAGAGGCTCCCGGAGTGACGCGAACAGCAGGTTCTTCGCCAGCGCCCGGAGATGCCCGCTCGTGTGGATTTTACCTCGTTTAGAATTGGCCTGCTTGCTTGTTCGGTTTCTCGGAACGCCCGCCGTCCGGCATAGAAAATGGTGTCCAGAGAATGACAAGGTGAAGCGAGTTTGTTCAGAGTTCTTCGTCCGTTGCTCTGAACGGCCAAAAGAGCCCGGGCGGCTTTGGCTGCTCCGACGTCGCCTTCTTCTCACCGGCTTAAAAATTTATTCTACGGAGGTGCTGCAACCTAACGACATGCTAATACACGTCATAGACTCGTTATAGTGTCGTTGAGCTGAACCGTTTGACGACAAAAGAGGAGAGTTGGTGAAAACTATGCTGTCTCTGAAGTCTCAAATTCGGTATTTCATGACTCTGGTTCTGTCTTCTGCTTTGAAAAAATGATTTAGAGTGTTTTCTAGCTTGATTTGAGTAGTACTACTGTAGTAATCACTAGTCAGTAGCAATCTAGTTGAGAGGATTTTGTGACCAACTCCATAGTATACCATATTCAGCAGTTCAGGCACGATCAGACAAGGGCGTTAAAAAGAATGAATTGTATTGTCTTTACCCCAATAGAAAGAGTCCAAATTGCTATCCAATCTCCTCTCCCTTGGAGATGAACTGAGGATCTTTCAAGGGCTCTTATAAATAGCCCCAAGTCATTCCAACAAGCAAACCAAAACTACCAGCAAGCACCTCAACCCTGCTAATTCTCTCACTCAGTCAGAAGTCGCCTTTGCAGTAGCCTCCTGCTACCAAACACAAAAAGCAACTAGCATCCCGATCCTTAGGGATTGCTTCGTTCCACATCTCCTGAAATGATCCAAAGCCGCCCAATCCGAGGCCGACAAGTGTCTCGATCCTAGCCAGCCCTAACTATTTGGCTTGGCATCCCGAAATCCTGTAGCAGGTTGGCACGTCTGTACGAAGGGCGGCGAGCGGCGGCCGGCGGAGCATGGAGCAGCAGGTGAGGACCGGCGGCGGCGGCAACCTGAGGGCGCACAGCTCTGTCTGCTTCTCTGGCGCGCTCATCGACGGCCCGCGCATCCAGCAGCTGCTCCTCCACTGCGCCGCGGCGCTCGAGTCCAACGACGTCACGCTGGCGCAGCAGGCCATGTGGGTGCTCAACAACATCGCCTCCTCGCAGGGGACCCCAGCCAGCGCCTCACGTCGTGGCTGCTCCGCGCGCTGGTCGCGCGCGCGTGCCGCCTGTGCGCCCCGGCCGGCAGCACTGCCGCCGCCGCCGCCAGGGCGCCCGCGCCGCGGAGCGGGCCATGTCGGTCACGGAGCTCGCCGAGTACGTCGACCTCACGCCGTGGCACCGCTTCGGCTTCACGGCCTCCAACGGCGCCATCCTCCGGGCGGTGGCGGGCAGCGCCGCCGTGCACGTCGTCGACCTCAGCGTCACACGCTGCATGCAGTGGCCGACGCTCATCGACATGCTCTCGAAGCGGCCCGGGGTCCGCCGGCGCTCCGCATCACCGTGCCTTCCGCCCGCCCCGCCGTGCCGCCCCAGCTTGGCGTGTCGGACGAGGAGATCGGCCTCCGCCTGGCCAACTTCGCCAAGTCCAAGGGCGTGCAGCTGGAGTTCAGCGTCGTCAAGTGCGCCAGCCCGACGTCGCCTCCAACGAAGCAGGCGGCGCTGTGCCAAGACCTCGCGTCCGTGCTGTGCGACCGGCAGTCGCTGGGGCTACGGGACGGCGAGGCGCTCGTCGTCAACTGCCAGAGCTGGATCCGCCACGTCGCGCCGGGTTCCAGGGACGCGTTCCTCGACGCCGTCCGCGCGCTGAACCCGTGCCTGGTCACCGTGACCGACGAGGACGCGGACCTGGACTCGCCGAGCCTCGCCACCCGCATCGCGGGCTGCTTCGACTTCCACTGGATCCTGTTCGACGCCCTGGACACGTCGGCGCCCAGGGACAGCCCGCGGCGGGTGGAGCACGAGGCGGCCGTGGGCCGGAAGATCGAGAGCGTCGTCGGAGCCGACGACGCCGACGGAGCGGAGCGCTCCGAGTCCGGCGCGAGGCTCGCCGAGCGGATGCGGAGGAACGGGTTCGCCGGCGTCGTGTTCGACGAGGAGGCGGCGGGCGAGATGAGGCGCCTTCTGAGCGAGCACGCCACCGGGTGGGGCGTGAAGCGGGAGGAGGACATGCTCGTGCTCACCTGGAAGGGCCATGGCGCCGTGTACACCAGCGCATGGATGCCCAACTAAGTTTAGCCATCTCCATTAGCGATCAGAACCGCTGCTTAGGATGATGCATGCCACCATCACCATGGCATGAAGCGAAAGTAGGCTAGACTGCTGATTAGCTCGAAAAGGATCATCAAAGAAGTAGCATAGAAATAAACAGCCACAAGATTACAAGAACTTCAGTCGTTTTAGTGCGTCCATGATCATGGTGAAAAACGGACCAGAGAACTCAAGAGTAGTGAAGAACTCATGTAACATGTAGAAGTATCACGAACTTATCGAGTTGTATCAAGGAACTCGTTTCACCGAATAATGCTCCCTCCATCGCAAATTATAAATCATTCCAACTTCCAGATGCCAGTAAACTGCTAATCTGATGTTTACAACCTAATGCCACTCTGCTATATACTATTGATGGACAAGTTGTGACAATGTTTGTTTTTTTTACTTGTGACCAACATTTTGGCGAAGAGAAAAGCTAAACAATCTCAATCATGTTGCTCGCAAGCTTCTCATACATGATCGAAGAATCGATTATCAATTACACAAAAAACATCGAAGTGGATATGCTTCGCATGATTTCATTATTATAATCTGAATTGATGGAACCTGATCCTAGGTCACCATCATTAAATATGTCAGATTTGAGCGACAATCATTGACAATATATGAATTGTTGGACTAGAGAGAATGACATGACTCTTTTATAGCTTTGGTTTACTTAAGGTGATAGATAGTATACTTCTGTCAGAAACATCCTTTTGAACTTACAAATGGGCTGAAAGTATTCTCTACAAAGGCCCAAACTCTGATTGGGCCCAACATTCTGGTTGCTCTGGATTATCCAACTCCCTTCAGGCCGTAATGAGGACGATCCAATCTATGGCCGCCTCCGCCGCGCGCTCGCCGCCGGCGATTGACCGCACGCGGTGCGGCTGGTCACGCGCGTCTCCGTAGCACTATCAGCCATCGCCACGCTCTCACTCTTACACCTCTTGCGCCACGCATCCATCTACTGCTTCTCCGCGTCCGACCCCTCCCGCGCACCATCTCGCTCAGCCCCTTCCCCCGCACCTCTTGCGACGCCGCCTCGCGCCGGGTGGTCCCGCCCGACCGCCGCCTCGCTAAGCTCCGCGCCTCCCCGCGCTGGAGACGCCGTGCCGCTTCCCTGGCCACGTCCGCCTTCCCACCGCTCCGCGGCCTCGGCCTCCCTCGCGGCGCCTTCCCGCGTCCTCTGCCTCGCCGCGGGCGCCGGCCACGCCGTGGACGCGCTCCGAGCGGCGGGGGACCAGGGACGCTACGGGGATCGACCTCGTCGACTTCCCGCCGCTCGTCCGCCGCGCGGATCCGCACCACCTCCCCTTCTCCGACGGCGCCTTCGACCTCGTGTTCTCGGATGACCCCTCGGCGATCTCCGGCGCGCTCTTCCCGTCCCGCCTCGCGAGCGAGGCTGAGCGCGCCGTCCGCCGCGGTGGCGGCATTGCGCTCGCGTTCGACCGGGAGATCGAGACCGCCGCCGTCGCCACACTATTCAAGAGATCGCGCGTCGTGGATGTGAAGGATGTCACCTTGGATGGCTCCCAGGTTAGGCTGCTGATCATGCAGAGTAATGGCACTACTTCAGACCCACATTGATCCATGTTCATTCGCTTCGTGTATTACTGTTATCATATCTCACTGATGCTATCCAGTGAATTTTAGGAAGGTAGTTGTGAATATGAATTATGATCAGTGTAGACGGTGGTCCTGGAAAATACGAAATTGTTCGATATTATTGCCTGCTTTGCTGTGCAGTACTGCAGTTCTTCCATTGTGTTTCTTGGCCATACCATATTATGCTGTTGCAAACTCTTCGCTCCAAAATCAGTGAGTACTTTTTATCAACACAATTGTACTAAGTGCTACTTACTTTGCAAATAACAGAGCACAACCGAATGTCCTCTCTGGTCCTGAGTCATTGGCCAGCTTGTTTGCTTGAGAGCCCTTCATGATACTTCAGAATTGTGAGTTTTTCTAGGCATGGGATGCACCCCAATGTAAATTCCTGTGGTTCTACCTTCCGCTGTTCCCCTCAGTTAAGCATTTTTTGCCTGAGTTGTAAGAAGGATATATCTACCCCTCTGTTGGCATTTGATTGTTCTTTTCTTCTATAAGTTGTGGGAATTATATATATATATATATATATATATATATATATATATATATATATATATATATATATATATTGATTCGACAACAATCACCAAAATGAAACATCATAGATTTTCGGCCATGCAGATGCTTCCTAAGAACTATTTGTATGCAGCCTGTTAGATGAGATCCAGGCTAAATGGCAGCTTGACAGATGCTATGGTCTAGTAGCAAGCTAAGTGATGACGATTAACAAGTGCATTGCAATTTTTTTTGACTGAAAACTGTAGGGGTTTGCACCCCTCCAGCAATTAAATATATAAAAAAGGTACGGTTACAGGCTGATAAAAAAGAAAAGGAAGGAGTCAGAAGAAGCTATGAAACTAACAAAACTAAAGGCGCTAAAGACAAGGTTACTAAGCCCTTCAACTAACAAAGGAGATAAAAAAAAGCAGGTGCACAACTGCAAGGAAGCTCCCTAAACAAGATTTGCAATCCATTGCTCGATCATTGGGAAGTATCTTTTTTTGGCTCTAAGCAAAAGCCAATTGAATTCACTCAGAAAATTAGATTTTGCCACCTGGATGGAGGGGTTCATCGCTTTGAAAATGAAGTCATTCCTTGATTTCCAAATTGTCCAGGCCATTAGGATCACTATCTCCATGAAGAAAGGGGTCCCCAGCTGATCCCTGAAACTCTGAAAGTTTCTCCAAGGATCATCCATGAAGTTGACTTGTACATTGATCCAGCCCCAAAAGATTGCACGGCAAAAGGACGGTTCAAAAAATTGGTGAGAGGGATTCCTCCATTCCTCCTAAACATAGAACACAAATTGTGATCCTCCAGGGGGCATATTTTTCCTTCTTAATAGTTCTCTTGTGCTTAGTTCGTCCATAAGGAGTAACCAAAAAGAAAACTTTGTGCTTACTCGACAAGAGCTATTCCAAGTCCAATTGAAGGCCGGGTGTCTTGGTTGATGACCACCGAGCTGCCTGTAAGCTTTTTTTAATCGAGAACCGATTTGACCCCCAAATGTAAGACCAAGTGTCCTTTGAGCCAACATGGACTACTTCTTGGAGCAGACTTTGCGGTTGAAGGAGTTGATCATGTGCTTGTTGTGATAATGGCGGTGAAAAAGACATGAGGTTTGGTTTTGCGCAGCCTGCCCCATTAAGTCCAATATTCTTGTTCCTTGCAAAGGAATATAGGTGTGGGAACATTTGTTTCAGGGGAGCAAGTGTGCCACAAATCATCCCTGCAGCGTGCAAGAGGTGCCATCTCCAATATGTACACCGGCCATGCCCTTGTACTTATCCAACGGTTTGAGGGCATCCCTCCACCGGAATGATCCCCTTTTTGAGGAGCCGGGTAGTCTCCCCGAGTTGTAATGACATTCCCACATTAGATGAACCCAAGGGATGTCTTCCTTGTTAAAGAATTTGTGGAGATGCTTTAAATGAAAGGGCCTTATTCTCGGTTTTAATATTGATTACTCCCAAGCCGCCCTCCTTTTTTTACGTCTACGACTAGTGTCCAAGCTGCCTTTGGTTTTACGTTTTGCATTGCTATCGAGCCTCTCCATAGGCATAACTTCCTGAACTTGTCAATCGATCAATCACCCCCCCTGCTGCGGGAGGAAGGTGCTCATCTGAGAAGGTTGGAAGAGCGGTCGGGATGAATTAGTAATCTCCAACCGTCCGGCTTGGTTCGAAACATTGAGGTTCTTTGCCGGTCTTCTTTCACATTTTGAAATCGGGGGTGAGAAGTCAATGATTCTTGGCTTAGAGAGACTCGGGGGTAGACCAAGATAGATGAAAGGCAAGCTTCGGTCGACAGTTAAAGGTTCTTGCCAAGTGCTGCAATTTCATATCATCAACGTTGATTGGCACCATGAAGGATTTGTTTGTAATTGACCCTAAGGCCGTGGATTCCCCAAAAGAATGCGAGTAGAGCTTTTAGAGTTATCAAGCGTGTGCTTGCTTGCCTCCATTATCGGCCAGTGTCATCGGCATCTTGAATGATTGGAAAGTCATTTGTATAAGCTAGTGGAATTGGCAGGTTTAGAAGACCCATTTCCTTGGCTTTGTTGATCACCGATTGCAAAAGGTCACCGCTAGGACAAAAAGTAGAGGAGACAAAGGGTCCCCCCGTCTAACACCCCTTCTGCAAAAAAAGTCTTCCCCATTACTCCATTGAGCAAGATTGCCGAGGTTCCGAACTCGGGATATCTTTGATCCATCTTATCCACCTCGACCAAACCCTTTGGCTTCTAAAATTTGCAGGATTGCCTCATGTTCAATCTTGTCAAAGGCTTTCTCGAAGTCAAGCTTGAGTATGATGATCTCTTTTTTGGACTTATGACACAGATGAGTGTATTCCAGAGCCCAAGCTAGACAATCTGGATTGTCCTAGATTTGATAAATCCGTATTGATTTTGGAACACCGGGTCCCTAATTCTACCTTGAAGCCCATTAGCCAAGCAACTTTGTGAGGATCTTGGACGAAAGAATTCAGCAAGGAAATTGGTCTATAGTCGACACTCTCTCGGGACCGTCAATCTTTGGTATTAGAACAATGTTTGAAGAGTTGATGCTTCTCAAACATATCGATCGAATGGAAGCTATTAAAAAGATTGTGAAAGTCCTCGGCAATCAAGGGCCAGCAACCTTTGATAAATTCATTGGAAAATCCATCAGGCCCAGGAGACTTATTGTTTGGTAATCTGGCAATTACTCCATCTACCTCTTCAATTGAGAAAGGTGCCTCCAGCAAATCAAGGTCACTTGTAGGCTGGATCAGCATTTGCAGTTAAAGAGCATTGGACTTGGGTCGAGGGACCCCATTCTTTCCTTGAAAGTGTTCCGTGAGCAACTTCGGCTTTACGTTCATGTCCAACTAAAGATATGCCACTTGTCATCAATAAGAGAGGTGATTTTATTTGATCTATGTCTTAGGGTTGCATGTGCATGAAAGTATTTGGTAGCAAAGATCCCCCCCTTTACCCATCTTATCTTACCCCTCTGCTTCCAATAGGTTTTCTGTTGCCCCAAGAAGCTTATAAGCTTTTCTCGCAACCAACTTCACCTGAAATTCCACTCTCCAATGACCGGATCTCTTAAAAGCTCAATTGATTCCAAAAAGTTGAGGACCCCTTTAATTTTCTCAATTGCAAGCCCAAGCTTTGGCAAAGATTTCTTCCAAACATTCAAAGATTTCCTTAGGTTCTTTAACTTTGGTTACCTTTTTGGCGGGTCCCTGAATGTGTTCTCGAGCCTTCCAACCAACTATAACAATCGAGACAAAATCATCATGGTTTAGCCAATGATTCTCAAACCCGAAGAGCTTGCATTGGGGGATGGATGTACCAACGTGTATCACACAAGGCCAATGGTCAGAGACTTCCATGACTAGAGACTTGACAAAAGTATCTGGATACTTTGTAGTCCAAGAGCCCGAGGTGAAAAACCAGTCCAGTCTTTCCAAGAGAGGGGGGGAACTTTTATTTGTCCAGTGTACTTTCTCGCCAAGCAAATGTATTTCAGCTTAGATCTAGCTTGTTAATTGCTTCATTGAAGAGAAAAATTTCATTGGTGTCTGCACCTTCTCTATTTCTATCCTCGGGTCTTCTCAACAGATTAAAATCACCCACAACAAGCCAATCCACTAGCTCAGGCATCTGAATATTTCCCCACCGGTTGAGGAATTCTCTCTTACCAGAATAGGTACATGGAGCATAGATTACAGTCAAGACCCATGAGTCATTATTGAGCCTAGATGGGAACTCTATTGAAATGGCAAAACCATTGCTGAACAATTTGGTCCCTAGGAAGGCTTCACTCTTCCAAGCAACTAAGATGCCCCCTGAAGCACCAATAGAGGGAACTCAAACTTATCAAAGTCGGCGGGACAAAAGTTCCTAATAAAAAGTGAGGTCAAGGTCTTCTTTTTTTTGTTTCCTGCATGATGATCTCACTCCTGCTTTCAAGAATTTTATCTCTAATCGAGTTCCATCTCGACTCTGAATTTAGGCCTCTCACATTCCAGTTTAGCACCTTCCAAATTATTGTGTGTGACATTAAAAAACCAAGCAAAAATAAAAAGATAGAAACCACATCGACGTGGTACGATCGAAGAAGAAGAAAAAATGGTCAATAAAATCAAATCATAGCAAACAAGCCTAGCATTAAATAAGTCCGGGAGAACCAAGTCTCCGCATTCATTACAACCATAAGTTTAGACGGTCCTGGGACTGAACCAAAAGAGCCGAAAAGAAAGAAAGAAAGAAACCAGTGCAACAACACAAAAGCGTGGGGCCAACAAGAGGCTCATCCACCATGGAGCACAAGTCTTCAATTGTCATCATCTTCATGTTCTTCATCAGCCTCCTGATCTGGGAGCTCCTCAAGATCAACTGAGCTACCCATCACCTTCTTGCTAGTCCTTGCTTCTCCTCCCACATGGCTCTTAATGTTTTTGCCATCAACACATTATCCTCCAAGTCCTCCTCCCGCAACCGACACATCGAGGACCTAATCTTTCTCGGGGGTTGCAGCCGATAGGGTAGGTGGGACGTAAGAGCAACCCACACAGCTTTTTTTTTGCAAGTGTTGGTCTTGAATCCCTTAGAGTTGGCTCTAACCCTCGGGCTCCTTCGACCTCAGACTCAAGCATCGGTGTGACAGCCTTTCCTTTCCTGGGCCTCTTATCCTTGGGTGTAGCATCGCTATCTTGACTGACCAGGTTTTCTTCCATTGTCTTAACTGAAAGAGGTTCAGAGTCCAGTATGCTGCATGTTTCAGTACCCCCCGGTTTCAACTTGAGAGAGAGTTGGGCCAAGTCATGATTGTCAGAGCCCAAAATGGAAGAGAGACCAGCCTTTAGTATGTCTTTGGCCCAAAGATCACTGGCTTTGAAAAATAACAGGGGCCTGGAAGAAGCCCAACCAAGCTTTTGGGATGCTCACACAGTCAGAGTCTTTGTTGCAATTGAAGGGGATGGACCCCAATCCTGTTGGTGCCAGTTTTAGATTCTCATTCAGATCAACTGGAGGATAGAAAAATGTTCTCACCATCCCAAGCTGAATGTTTTGTTCCACCAGGGGAGCATTTCCTGCAGCCATCTGTATCTGCTGATCATTACCCCTGCAGAGGGTTGTCCGAGCCCGCATTTGCTGCACCCGATTCTCGCAAGTGGTTGTCTAGTGGTCGTGCATCATCACCCACAACCACGGTGGTGCCCGATCATCTGAAACTCCAGTTGTGCCTGTAATTCCTCCAGGTCCATAAGTTCTTCCTCTTGAAGCTGCACTTCTGGATAAACAATATTTTCCTATATCCCAAAACCAGGAGCAAAAGGTTGGGGCCAGGCTGATCCAACTGCTGCTGCTCTAAGTTCTGACCCAAAGGGTGCTCAATCTGCACATTCAGTACTTCTGGCTGCACAATCTGAAACACCTCTTCCAGTTCATCACCCTGAGCAGGATTGAAGATCATTTCCATAGGGTCAACTGGTGCAAGGTTCAGGTTCAGGTCTTGTACAATCTGCTCCGGTTCTTGGTTGAGATTGAGTTA
>JADLZL010007523.1:0-46167 GCA_015844335.1 Chrysopogon serrulatus | reverse complement strand
GATATATAATGAGGACATTTAGTCTCAGTTGGTGAAGCCTTCCGGGACTAAAAAGTCATGCTCTTGTCCCGGTTGTTGCCGCCAACCGAAATAAAAGGGCAGCGGGACCTTTAGTCCCGATTGGTGGCTCTAACCGACACTAAAGGGTGACCTTTAGTCCCGGTTGGAGCTATAAACTAGGACTAAAGTCTCCTCCTATAAAAACTTGAGGCGCTAGCTATTGGGCTAGGGATTTTAGTCCTGGTTGGTGGCTCCAACCGGGACTAATGCTCCCTTTTTTCCCAGGCCTAAATCAGGCGGAGACTGAAGCCAAAAACGGAAAGTCTGTTCTCTACTAGTGTATGGTTATATATTTGCCGTAATGTGCTTTTATGCCTTATATTATACTGAAAGATTAGATCAAACGAATGGTTCTGGCAACAATGGTTGCTCCAAGTATATGGTACCAGTGTGTGATACATATGTATTTATTACAGTGATGCGCTTGCAAAAAAAAAAAAAAAGTGGCTGACATGATAATCCTGTGTTGTCCTATGCCTTTTCTAAATACTCCCTATAGCATCTTTGTTTTTTTTCCCCCGACCCTTTTCTAGATATTACAACTACAGTATAATCATATGATTTAATTAATTTTTTTATCCCTACGTACAACGAGCACTTGAAGGGACTCAACCAGCAAATGATGACTCGTCATTATCATGTGATTTCTTCACTACGCTTTATATCTCCTTAAAAATAAATGCTCATTACAAATCACTAAAAATATTTTCATGTACGAGATAGATATTAGCTTGCAGATGTGTGTCACCATGTGTATGGCATACAGTGATGAATGATCATGATAATATTGCTCAAACTTATGCTGATCTCTTCAATTGTCAGACTGCTATAAGTATTCAGGAGTGACTGTAAGCCCAAGTCAACTTTACAATGTTGACTGGGCACCCTTAATTCAGAAGAATGCTAAAAGATTAGATGTGTAGAAGGGTGTTACAATGTCTATTGCAGGCAGATCCACTCTTATTAGGGCGTCCTCAATGGACCTGAGAAAATTGCTAGCTAGGTGGACTTACAACAATAATTAAAAAAAAAAGGACATTAGGGTGCAGGGCCCAGAGAATTGTGAGAGAGATTTTTTTGAATACCGTGCGAGACTAGCTATTTACATCTTGCTAGCGCTGTCCTCTGCACCTCCTGCAGCCAATCAAATTTCTTTTCACTAGCGATTTAATCCCCTGTTGGGGACGCCCTTAGTTCTAGTCTGAATAGTACACCTACATATCACATGTCCATCTACTAGTTACCTAAAACTGTGACAAAAGAGTTGGATAAGATTAGAAGAAAATTTTTCTAGCAGGGAGGTAAAACTAAAAAGGAAATATCATTTGGTGAATGGTTTAAAGTTTGTAAGAGCAAAAAAAAAAAGGGGGGGGGGGTATTAAAGGTATGAACTTAAGCCTTCTCTGTAAGTGATGGTGGAAATTAGAGAAAGAAGGGGGCAATAGATCATTGAAAGCAAATACTTAAAGGGAGAATCTATTTGTACTGTGAAAGACAGACAAAATGATTCTCCTATATGGATAGATGAGTGGAATATGTTGTGGGTCCTTAAACTTTTTTCTATTGCTCAGCTAGGTCCATGAACTTTTTTTTAGCTCATCTAGGTCCATAAACTATGTATGCCATCCAATGCAGGCCACATAGGATTCTAGCACCTACGTGGCAGCTGATATGGTGACACAACATAGGACTACCAGTGTGCTGCAGCGGCGGGTGCTCGCACGCGCACCTGCACGCTCGCGTGGCCGGAGCAGCAGTGCCTTCTCGGACCTAGATGAGCGAAAAAAAGTTCATAGACCTAGATGTGAGGTGGATAAAAGTTTAAAGACCCACAACGTATTTCACTCTAGACAGATCTTCTGAAAGTTAGGATTATATGTACAGGGAAGGCCTATTTCTGTCAGAAATGGTAAAAAAAACCCTGTTCTAGAAAGATGTATGGCTGTATGACAACGCTATATACAAAGTGGCCCCTGTTTTGTTCAAACTATGTGTACAAAATGACATTTCGGTGTTTGAGGTGTCCACCAATCCATCACATCTGACCTTTACAAGATGGTTGCCTCCTGAGTTAAGCTGTCAATGGGACATTATTTTAAATGATGTGATGAAACTCCAGCTAGTGCAGATGAAGGATGGAGACCGGGTAAAAAGGGAGTTTTCTCTGTTAAATCCATGTATGATGCAATGACTTGTAGTGAAACAGGTTCCTCATACAAATATTTCTAGAAGGGCAACCTCCCTGTAAAGATCAAGATTTTTTATGTGGCTTATGGAGAATAATGCCATTCTGACAAAGGACAATATAATAAAAAGGAAGTGGAAAGGATCCATCATGCTACTTTTGTAATCAACCTGAAAGCATCACCCATCCATTCTTCTCTTGCTGTGTATTTAAAGTGGTTTGGGCCATAGTTGCGTTAGCTATTGGCTCTACTGATATTCCCTGTTCTCCTCAACAGTGTTGGAATTGGTGCCAGAAATGGCTTCCTAATGGAAAGAAGTGTTTACCTCAAAAAAAATGGAAAGAAGTATTATGTTTTTGGCATGGCTGCCTTCTGCTGGGCAATTTGGAAAGCCCAGAATAAGGCTTGCTTTGAGGGCAAATTACTCAATAATCCTGAATAGTGTGCCATGCTGGTGCTCTCATGCGCTTTTGGACAGGTCTGTACGCTGATGGTGATCCTGAAATGCTGATTGATGGGGTCAATGCTATGCTCAAGATTGCTGTAAAGCTGCTGGCAAAGCAGGGCAAGAAGACAAGGAACGTCAATAGGACTCAAGATGCAAATGATGAAGGAGATGATGATGCAGAGAAAGATGTATGAAGCTGACATCTTCAGGCGTGAAGGCTTTTTTTCTTTAGGCTCTAGATTTGATCTGTTAGGTGCTCGGCTCTGTCCGTTGCAGTTTGTTGGTTCAAACTTGTTGCTCTGGCACTCTCTGGCACGTCTTTTGCTTCCTAAATACTCTATACTGCTGTATTTCCGTTATTCTGGTCGTTCCATGGAGACAACCTCGATTCGAAAAATACATACACTATTAAGGTGAAAAAGCAATTACAATCTCACAATCAAATTCTGAATAGTTTAGCCAAACACAAAGTGACATTTCCTTGACATTGCAGGGCACGTACTTCAATAATTGGAGCTTTGGATGAATCTGCGACTGAGCAATCAAATACACTATATGGCGGCCTACTTGGTACCTCAAAAGAAAAACATCTAAGCTTTTAGTGCAACCTGCTATATAATATTATATATGTTTGTGCGCTTGGCAGCATTGGTGAATAAGCCAGTGTATGATGATATATTTCATATTTCCAGCTATATAGCTTTAGCACTGACCTATCTCCATTTCCTCTTTGTTGTGTCATTTCTTACTCATAACGCATCCTAGATGCAAAGGGCGAGAGCGATAGGTGGACGAAAGCTCCAGCGATGCAGCGGTAGCTATTTTACAGCAGGGATGTAACATCAGAGGCTCCAGCGATGCAGCGGTAATTACTTTGCAGCAAGGATGCATCCGATTTTTCTTTCCTCCAGATGGATTATCCCAAGAATGTCCTAGAGCGAGAACTCAGTTGAAAGAGAGGGGAACCTGGAGAGACTTTTGGTCTTTATTTATAATTGTTAGGCAACGGTGTTGGTATTCTCAGGAAGGGGTTTAAGCGTTTATGCCCCTGTTTTGAAGCAAAATTTTGCCTTTGTTTTTAACTTTATGATTTTGCCCCTATAATTTCAAAACGAAGGGAGACTTTGCCTCCATTTTCTGAAGTGCATTTAATGGTGTTAACTTTTGGACAAAAGGACAAGTTTGCCTATGCATTTTTACTTCTGTTTTATTTTGATATTTGGGTCTTTACCTCTATTTTCATATTAGTGTTTTGGCAATTTTGATACAAAATTATACAATTCAATGAGTTCACAATTCAATAATTTTTAGGAAAAAATCGATAGCATTCCAGCTAATAATCCATATAAACACAAACTAATATCACACAACAAATTAATATCACACATATCACATTAATGGTAACACACCAAGCGAGCACGATCCTGCAGTACCAGTTTGGGCAGTGCTTGTGGTTGGTTCGTGGTTAGAGGTGCAGCACAGTGTCGCAGCGCCAGTCCATCTCGTCGGCTGCCAGGTCCGGCACGTTCAGATCCAACGGCAGCGGGCCTGACGCGCCGCCCTCGCAGAGAACTGACGGGGAGCTGCAGTAGCTGCGGCAGTCCTCCTCGGCGGCAGGGGCAGCGGCCCGTTGGATCCCGGCGGGCGTGCCGCCGCCGCTCCAGGACTCGATAGTACTGCTGTGGCTAGACGCCGCATCTGCAGCAGTCAGCAGATCCGCCTACGTGCAGCCTGTCGAGGTGCCGAGGTGGCTGGGGGCGGTGTTGTGGTGGTGTGTGGAGGGCAACGTCGCTGGGAGCCACGCCGCCCGAGGCCGCCGGCAAGGAAACCCTAGCCGCGATGTGTTCGCCCGCCCTGCCGATGCGTTTCTTCCTCCGGTCGAGCGAACAGAGAGAGCTGGAAAGCTTCTGAGGCTATTGTTGTCTTTGCATGCATGTGGGTGCCTTTTCTTTTTTTTATTTTTTATCATTTAATCTAGCCAAGCTAAACGGTGTCACAATGCAGGTGTAAATGGTTGCTTTATTTCAAAATCACGAGGGTAAAATCACCAAGTTAAAAAAATGAGGACAAAATCATAATTGAAGTTTGAGGTAGACGCAGAAACACCAAATTGTCTTTTCAAAAGAGTCCAGCTGGTGAATCGCGACCCTAGAGTATCGACCGTTGAAGTCGAATCACATGTCTAGAAAAAAGTAGACGATGTGGCCCTACCATTTACTTGAACTTGGCTTAGATTTATAATGTGGTAGAGTAGAGTACAAAAAAAGAGTTTGCGTGCAGGTTTGTATTAAGCACTTGGAGCATGTTGGATGCCCCAGCTGTCTAATCAGTGACATGCTAGATTTCTACTTCCTCCATCTCTAAAAAGGAGTTGTTCTCACTTCCTAAGAAATAATTTTTGACTAATTTTATATTAAAAAATATTAATATTTATAGTAGACAACTAGTATCATTAAAAAGATATTTAAATCTAATTTTGTAACAAATATTATTTAAAGATATAAATATTATACATATTTTCTATAAATCGAATCAAACTCGTAGCACGAATACCAAATGACTCTTTTTTAGGATGGAGTGAGTAGTTCTGCTGCAACGTTCAAGCATCACCTGCGGGTCCCTGTTTCAAATAAAGAAAAGACCAAAAACGAACTCAATAAGCCAGTGCTAGGAACGTGAGTGCAGGTCGCTGTAGGAGAGTACTGCCGTTACAGTTTTTTAATGTCCAGGCACGCTATTACAGAACAAGGATTGTAACACATCCTTGTAACACATTTATTAATGTGTTCAAAAAAGTTTCATAGTAACACACAACTATGTAGTTGTGTTACAAACATAGGTTGTAACACAAAGTACTTGTTTTATAAAAATGTGTTACTAACAAGTGGCGTCACAAAATAATTAGGAGATTTGAAAACCACCTCCAAATTGTTTTTGTGGAGATATTCAGAATATCATGAACCATCATATAGACCATTTACCTATAGCATATGAATTTGCATCAGGCTGGAAATAAAACAGCTAGGTATGCTCTCCAATTGTGGGTGCATAGATTTTTATCGTGAGTGTGTGAATTTAAGGGGGTGTATTTGCCTTGTGGGTGCATATATTTTTTTTATCGTGAGTGTGTGAATATGGTAAAAATTTAGTCATAATCACTGTTTTTTATTTTTTTGGGCGCACCTGCACCCACAGGTTATGTAGATCCGCCCCAGCGACCATGCATGCATCATACTTCAGTGCCGGAACAAGGTGACTAGGAATGCCACAAAACATTAGTAACCTGCAATGCTAGAAAAAGGAAACATTCCAAGAACCTTCATGTGGAAAAACCTGCATATGCCACAGAACATTAGGAAATCTCTCTCGCACTAGAGTATCTATTACTGTCGGTGGTTTGCAAAAACCTTCATATGGGCACACTTCCAAAAACCTATTCATTTCATAATACATGATATCATCATACGGAGAAAAATTGTAATATACATAGGTGATATGAATATTAAATAAACAAAGCATCATGCAACTAAAAGGCCTATGATACAAATGGGTCTATTGTAGAACAACCGCCTGCTTGTCATTATCGTATCAATTTCTACACCTCAGCAAAAGTGAAGAATAATGATTACCCTAGAATTTATGCTGGTGCTCCTATTTTTTAATATGCATTATTAGCCTCCCACGTTGGTCACCCATCAAGTAACACAGTTTTTCGGCTATTAGCTATTGGCTTCATCACCTTCGAAAATAAGCTAGCAAAATTTCTCCACTTAGGAAATAAAAATGATTTATTAATTTGAACCAATAAGCTAATTGCTCCAACATTGATCTCCTAATCAATAATCTCATTTCAAACGCATTATCTGCAAATGATTTAAGTGTTCGATATTTTGGAAAAACATCAAATTGCTTTGATGGGAAGAAAAGACAGCCTCATTACTAGATGTTATTTGGAAACAAAGTTATATTTTGGATATAAACAAATGGCTAACTACGGCCCCTGAACCCACCACACCCCCACCCCAAATATGATTGGCATAATCTTGCGATATTTTTCCTGCAAGCCGTTAGACTCAATTTGTATACTGAATTATGTATGGTTGGTGATATCAACAAAGAAAACAAATATAAGCATACCATTTAAGAGGACAAATATTTCCCTACCCAAAACAAATAGAATTATAACACAACCAACCATCAAACATACAATTTCATACTTAAATAAACATTACTGAATCCTAAGATCCATCTTCTCTGCTTAGTGTACGGTGACCTATATTCTTTTGTGCACTCTGACTTGCAATTTCACTAATCGTACCTATGTGGCATATCTATTGTGCCACTGTCACCAGTAAGGCAAAGTACACACATGAAAGTCCAGTAGTTTTATATTGACTAAAAATCCAAATCAACACCTTCCATCTATAATCTGTAAAACAATATATATGACGTAACCTAGGTTAGTCATTTAACCATTCAGCTATCTAATTACTTGCATCCATCTTTATTTTATAAGCAAATTCGCAGCCTTAAATAGATCCATATATGCACTATTAATATTTGCATTTCAAATAGTGTCAAAACAGCCAGCTCTCCTCGCAAAGACAAATAATTGCCGCAACTGCAAAGAAAAGTTAGAGCATCTCCATCATATATCCTGTCCAATCTCCTATATCTAAAAAGTAGTGTTTTAGGAGATAGAGGAGCTGCAACAGATCTCCTATCTTGTCTCTTATACCTATAAATTTTAAGAGAGATCCTAAAAGAAGCATCATCTCTCCTAAATAAAGGAGACGCCCACCTCTCCCCTATCCCTAGGGGTCTGTTTGACAAGTGATTGGAAGGGACATAGGAATTGGAGGTGGGAGTTTAAGAGGGTATTAGCTTGGGAGTTTGATTTTTAGTCTCAATCATTTGTTTGGTAAGTGTTGGGAATTGATAGAGGAGTTAAAAACAGAATCGTAGTCCATCGTTTGGTACTTGAGCTTGGGCATGGGAATTGACAACATCATTACTAATTTGCCCTTACCTCGTATATGCATTCTCTAGACACAATAATAAAAAATGCAAATTGTAACAAGAAATTCATATGAAAGACAAACGTATGCATCTCTTATGGAGCCAATCCAGATGGAGCCAATCCAGAAGGGGGTCAAATCAAACAAAGTACCCATCTAGGAAAAATATAAATAAAAGAATGTTTGTAGATCTGCACCTGCAGCTTTTGGTCCCCAATTGCTCAACACGACTGAAAAGCAACAATCTACAAAGGGAATATACAAAACACGATCGCCATTGTTTTGGCGCGAGCTGCCAATGTTTTGGCGCGCTGCCGTTCCTGTTAGCGCCCACTCGCAACAGACGAGTCGAACTCCCTACCACACACCAACAAATTACCAGGTCCCTGTGGGAAGTCATCGATGGGAGTCCTACTTCTCAACTCCCTTTTCGCATCATATCCTAGTACAAGTCCTTGTCCCACGAAACAAACAAGAGAGTTTAAGACTCCTCTGCTGAAACTCCCATTCCCCCCCACCAATGCCCCCCAACCAAACCAGTCAGTCCCATAAAGCAAACACTGCCATTCTTTTCTTGAGAAAACATAGCAGTATTTGTCTTTGAGCTGCTAGAGTATGTGGAAATACATAGGGAATGGCCACCTATTGGCTTTAAACTAAACAGCTGTTGTTTAGATGGGGAGAAGATTTTTTGAAAAGTCCCAGTAGTGCTTCATATATATTTGGTAAATATTGATGTGATGGAGAACTAGGAGTGGAAAAAGTCGCCTGGAATTTTGAGCTCATCCAACAAGGCGCTAGTTTTTTTCTAACATTTATCCCATATAAACAAACAAGTGAGGAGAGAGATTTAAAAATCCTCTGCTTTCGTTTGTATTCCCCCCATTGTCCAATGCCCCCCCAACCAAACCAAAAGTCAGTCCCATAAAGCAAACACTGCCATTCTTTTTTTTTATTTATATTTAATTTGTCTTTGAGCTGCTAGAAATTAATGTGGAAATACATAGGGAATGGCCACCTATTGGCTTCGTAAGGAACACAGCTAGGTAATGTAATTTTTAAATGTTAATCTGGTGCATTGATCGTGCTATATTTGAGGAAGACTACAATTGTACACCTAGTGCTGCAAAAGTCTGGGCTGCAGAAAGGGAAGGAAATGGTCCAGTTAGATAATGCTCTGCAGGTAGCCAGAGCCGGTAGCCGCAATAAACTCCCGTCCCATCGGTCAGATAGAAGATGCGCACCGGCTATTGCCTTCCCCGCGTACACTTTGGATTCTCTGTCCCTAGATATCAGTTGTTCTTACTTCCCGATAAACAATTTAACTAAATATATATTGAAAATTTTAATCTTCTACTCTACTAATGCACCATCTTTTTTATGCTAAATCTACTAAAAGAAACCTCCTCCGCTAAGATAGCTTCCCTCCATACACCCCAGAAAATGTAGCAAAAAAAAAAAAAAAAAAATTGTGGACATGATTGTGGATATGGTCCTCCGCTAAAATAGCTTCCCCCCTAGTCGTCTAGATTGCTTCTAAATTCTCTCTCTTTACTCACTTAAATCTAACGGACATGATTGTGGGTATGGTCCTCCCCTCCATCTCACATGCCCCCACCGCACACCGCCACCGGGCATCAGCCACGGTTTGATCCCTCCTGCGATGTTTTTTCTTTTGTGAAAAAAAAAAATTCCCCTCTCCCGGGGGCTCTCCACGGTTGTGTCGACGGAGTGGATGAGGCCAACAAGGAAAACACAGCGGGGGTGGCCAACAATCGAGTGACCACACTGCCATCAAGGGAGATGCCGCGCGCTGTGGTCACAAATCTGAATCTTCATCTTCTCCGTGGGAGCCCGCGCCTTTGGAGACAGGCGACGTTGTCTACGGAGACGACGCGTGAGCTTGAAGACAGGAGAAGTCATGATGACGTCATCATGACAAATTTTCTTGTGTAAAAATAAATGGTGAAATACATAAAGTATACGCTTCCTGTGTAAAAATAAAAGGTGAAATATATAATATATATGAGGGCGCATGCTAGTGCTTTGTTTCCAAACAAAAACAGGCGTCCATAAATCAATCGCGTGCCTGCACACGGTAACTGACGTTTCCATTTTTTACACCAAAACCAATCGTGCTCAATCAAGAGATATATAGATAGAAAACAAAACCAATCATGCTCAATCACAGGCAAACGTTTCCATTTTCTATCAGATTATTATTGCACCATCGCCCGCGCCCGCGCCAAGACCACCCTCAGTATCAAAGCGTGCATCGACTCCCCTCCCTCAGCGCAACAAGTGGACTGCTGCTCGCAACGTCTTCTGTTTGGGGAGACGGCTCCATTGCAGATGAGCCGAGCGGCACCGAAGGAGAACGCCGGGTTCCAGGACGACGCCATTAAGGTCGCCGAGGCTAACGCAAGGAACAAAGTAGAGCACTTCCATCTAGACGAGGCCCTGCCGACGGCAGTGGCGCGGCGCCGTAGCCTGTTCAGGTTTTGCATGTCATTGGCGGTGGGCGCGGTCGTGTGGTCAAAACATATTACTACCTTGTATTCTTCTCGCTCCTGCTTATCTCTTGTCTGATGAAATATCATCATTTTTTTTTGCTTGCCAGTTGTTATTATTTTTAATTTGTGGCAACCTAGATAACTTTGTAGAAAAAAGGAGATAAAGAATTTCTTGCCTTTAGTTAGCAGCAATCGACCGTCAGTGCCTCATCTATATGATTGTGAAAATCTGAGCTTATCACTGTTACCTGTCCGACAACAGCTATAGAGATTGATTCATAATTTGGTCTATAAAATTAATTATTACTTTTTTTCTCGAATATAGAGATTGAGATAGAAATGGTCGATCTAGAACAAGATGAAGATAAGAAGCATGCTGACAAGGATGTGAGGTCGATAGTGGACCACTGTACACACCAAATTAATAAGTTAACTTATTAAGGTCAGAATTTTTGGCGGACATTTTGAAGAGCCGTGCAAATGAATGTGGAGACAATATCCCTGGAGAACTCCAAGACCGTAGATGGTTAAGGCGAGACATAACTTTATTATACCTCATATGCATAAGTGTTTTCCAATTGCGTGAAACTTGTTTCCCTAAAAAAATTGCGTGAAACTTAAACTATGAAAAAAATATCGTTGTTTGGTTGTTTTTATATGAATCCCTGAAATAAAGCCGTGGTGTTAGTACGGGCACTATACTAGAATTTATAGTACATAATAAGTATCACTGGAAAGCTATTTTAATCTAGTTTTTTAATAAATATATTTGGAGATACAAATATTACACGTATTTTCTATAAATCGAGTCAAACTTTTGGCATATACACCAACAGCAACAATTATTAAGGGATGGAGGGAGTATATTGCTTTTTCTCTGGCCCAATACCCCGTTCATCTCAGCTTATCAGCCAACTTATCAACCGTCAGAATAGTATTTTTCCCTCAAAAAATCAGCGGCTTCAACTTATCAGCCGATTTCTAAGTCCTACCGAAGGACAAGAAACGAAGCAACAATGTCCGGCAGCTTGCTCACGCTTCCTCTTTTTCCTTTCCTTTTTCTTGTATTCTTCTATTTTCAACTTGACAACGGCGATAGGGACGCAAGTTCATGAGCGACCGCGACGATTGTTGCCCAACGTGTCGGGGGCCAAACAACCGGGCTGCTAAGCCCCCGGCTAAACAACCAAAGCAAGCCATCATTAGCGCTCTAGTTCGGCCCATTGAAAGGCCGGACCCCGCAGGCCGTCACCCCGCTCCACGACGAAGGGCCCAACTAGGCTGAGGCGGAAGGCCCACGAACGGACCGCACCGCGCAGCCCCGAACGGAGCCACGACCCCTGGGCGCGCGGCTGGTACGACCCCTCGGCCGAACGGGAGGGCCCTCGGATCCGCGACTCTAGGTGTCATGGTTCGCACGACCCCCCCGCACGCACCTTTGTCCGGAAGCAACCCGGGCTTGCGTCGCAAGCACGGGCGACGACGCTGTAGCCAGATGCCTGCGTGATGGGTCAACCAACGTCCACTCCGCCTGTGCCCCGCGCAGGGCATGGACGGGGATCTTTTGACCACACTGTAAGCCAGCGCAGGATATGGACATTAGTCCTTGATCATACTGTTAGCCAGAGCAGGTCATGGAACGATGCTTGACTGCACTGTTGGCTAGTGCAGGGCACGGTGCACCATCTAACAGCCCTAATGGCATGACCATCCGGATGACCCATCCGCCACGACCCATGCCTATGCCGTACGATGCCATTAAGCCTAACCCGATACGATAAGGGTTCCAATCAACTGCTCATCCTCTCCGTCCGCTATGAGGGCATGGGCAGGCGCTCCGGCAACATGACAACACCGGCGAACAACTCACGGCGACGTAAGCAGCACGAAGAAGAAGGACGCCCTGACCCCAGGAGGGCAGACGAGCCACTCCATCACCGTCCTTTTTTCTTGCTTCTTTTTCCTTTACACGACACGCCCATTCCTTCCTTGCGAAGCACGTGTAAGGCTACCCCTCCCTTCATCTATAAAAAGGAGGGTAAGCCACGAACCAAGAGGACAATCTCATATCGCATACACCGCATGATCACAAACCGCATACGCCACGATATTGGCACCACGCTCAATCACAGAGACTTGGAAGCCCCTCCTCTCTCTCGAACTGTCTGTAACCCCTACTACGAATCGCCGCTAAGTAACACAACCCGTTCGAACTAGACGTAGGGCCTCTCGCCCGAACCAATATATTTCCCTATGTCCTCTTAGCGAATCATCTGGACATAAATGCGCATCTATAAATTTACTAGTTGGTGCTTTTACGAAACACTGACAGTTGGCGCGCCAGGTAGGGGCCTTGCATGTTTCGTCCACTCAAAACCCAAGTTCTGGATGGCCAACTCCAACAACCTACAACTCCCTCTGGGCACCCACGTCCGATTTGGGAACCTAGACTTCATCAGCATGGGGATGGGCTACAACATGGTCCTCCTACCCCCAACATCGACGTCAACACCGTCTCCGCATCGTTCGCCAACCTGCATCTCTGCACCGACAAACCCAACCGACCCAGTGACTCCGGCCACCTCAGGACAGTCCGCTCCAACACGCGACGCAGGAGGAGGACGCGCCACAAGGACCGGGATGCCCATCACCGACAATCGCAGGCCAGAGAAGTGCTCGCGCATTCTCCCACTCACAACGTGCAGGTGGTTCCCGAGGCACCCGCACCCAGCACCATGACAACGACCGTCGCTCCAACGCGGGGAGCAGCAGCGACGACCGCCCCGACAATGTCAACGACATCCCGGTGAACGACGATGAGATCCTGGATCCGGAGGCGCTGCACCACTTCCTCGGCCTCTGCGACTACCTCCTCAACGACCACGACAACGACGACGACGGTGGCGGCTACGAACTCACCTGGCCATGATCCCAGCCACGATCGGTAGCCCGACAAACCCGCTCCTCTAGCTAAAATCTCGCGCACGTTACGGTTATCCCGATTTACTCGTCTTCTATAAAGTTAATTCCTGTTTTAAGTCTGTATTACGGATCTGTACTTTGCTTATATAATCGAATCGGTATAACCATAAATAACAAGGTCCGAAAAAAGGACTAGGGTTCGCAGGCTTACCCGTGAAAGGATCACAGCTGCCCCGGGCCGCTAGAGTAAGGGAAGCCCCGAGAAAGAAGCCCGCTAGCGGCCTAATTTTCCGAGCACGCGAAGTGATTAGGGCTTTCTCGGGCCGTGTTCGAGTCCAAGGTCGATCTTTGATTTGGAAATTTTTGTGAAAAAGGCATCAAGCCCATGAATCCACGGACGGTTCAGGAAAAGTATGAATCAACTACCTGGATCCATGAGGCCGGTCACGCCACGCGCCGCAAAGGCTGGAAACCTGGGCCTCACTTGAACTACCCGCTAGTAACTCACCGGACACCGTGCTTCGGCCCAACCGAGGGATGGAGTGGCGTTGTCCAGCTCCTCCGACCCCACTAAAGGGTTGCGTGGGGAGAAGGCTCGACCCCCAGACCAAGCCCTCACACCTGTGAAGGCACCGGGGCCCGAGGGCAGAAATGTCCAAGCTGACTAACCTAAAATCCCTGAGGGCAAACAAGTTCGACTCGCGCCCGCGCCCTCGGGGGACGCACGAACGACCGCAACCCCGAAACGAACGAACTAGTGTGACCCCGAGGTACGGGGGTTCGCTCTCGTAAACGATGTGCTCTACGCTTACGTACTTCTTTATGTTTGATTTCATTTTTTCACAATTTCTTTTGGTCTATGATGCAAACATGCGAAAGGAAATGTGAACTAACAAAGTTTTTATTTATTTTCCTCCCTCCTATATTACACAGTTTTTTGCAGGAAGGGGAGCAGCGTCGCTGCCCTAGGCCTATAGATCCCCGGCCAGGATCTGGTCCACGGGAGAGAGCTCCAGCGCGGCCTCCGCCGTCCCCTCGTAGCCGGGGAAGAGGAAGGCGTAGTCCTCTAGGGCCTCGCCAGCGGGGACGCCGGCGATGTCTGTGAGGTCAGCCCCGCTGTGCGCCTCCACCATCACCAGGGCGACGACCGCGCCCCACCGAACCGTGCGCTCGACGGAGACATGGACGCCGGCCTGCGCCATCTAAAGGCGCTCGCGGACAATGCCGGTTGAAGCATGGACGAGGTCAGCAACAGCGGCACCAGCGTCCTCTAGGGCCTCGATCCCCACCAGCACCTCTGCAAAACATGAAGAAGAATAAGAACAGAAGGAAACTCAGGAACAATAGAGTGAAGGCAAAAACCATCACCGACGTAGCGCTGGTCCGCCTCCTCGCGCTGTTGGCGAACAACGGCGTTCTCCTGCTCCAGCTCCCCGACGACCGCCTCAAGGGCAGAAAGGCGCTCGAGGGCCTCCTCCAGGGAGAGCGAAGGAGCAGAAGGCGCCGCCATCGGAGGAGGGGCGGGAATGTGGCCGGCCGAGGAGATGCGGCAGGTATGGAGCCACCGACCTCCGCCTGTCACCTCCCCGGCCGCGCACGTTGCGGACGCTCGATGCGTCCGCCTCCTCAAAGCTTGGCCTCCTTGAAGAGCCTCCCCCCTCCATGACGCCGGCGGTGAGGTGGGAGAACAAGGAAGAAGAAGGAGACAAGAAGGCAGGTAGCAAGAAGATAGGAAGGTTGAAGGCAGGAGCAGGGGCGAGGAAAGGTCGAGCACCTCGACCCCTTTTAGAAGGGGCGCGGAGGCCCCAAGGGTCGCTGCGACCGACCGGCGGAAAACCCTTCCGCTTTCGCGCTCGAAGCCTCGTCCGCCCGCCACCTACCGCATTAACTCCGGCGCTGTGCTCGAAACCACAGTGCTGCACTCACACCTCCCCCGGATAAGTCCGGGCGTAGGCTCCAAAGCCCGTCTGACTGCCGCGTCCCATCGGCTGCGCGACGGTTCAGCGACGCCATCATTACGACGGGCGAACCGTCCCACGACGAGCCAAAACCGATGCACAAACGCCACCACCTCAAAACGTACGCTTCAGTCTCTGTGGACATGGCCCACGTCCCCCGAGACTTCGGGGTCTACCGGCGGGTGCGCTCGCGCGCACCCACCGGAGAAATCGGAGCGACCCTTCGACTACAAGTCCATGTAGGCGTGGGATCACGCCTGCAAGGACTCGAGGGCTGCTGTCGGGGGCCAAACAACCGGCCTGCTAAGCCCCCGGCTAAACAACAAAAGCAAGCCATCATTAGCGCTCTAGTTTGGCCCATCGAAAGTCCGGACCCCGCAGGCCGTCACCCCGACTCCACGACGAAGGGACCAACTAGACCGAGGTGGAAGGCCCACAAACGGACCTCGCCACACAGCCCGGAATGGAGGGTCGGAGCCACGACCCCTAGGCGCACGGCTCGTATGACCCCCGGCCGAACGGGAGGGCCCTCGGAGCCGTGACTCTAGGTGTCACGGTTCGCATGACCCCCCGCACGCACCTTCATCCAGAAGCAACCCGGGCTTGCGCTGCAAGCACGGGCGACGACGCTGTAGCCAGACTGGTCAAAGAATGACCTTTCCATCTGTGCCCCACGCAGGGTATGTACGGGGATGTTTTGACCACACTGTAAGCCAGCACAGGACATGGACATTAGTCCTTGACCACACTGTTAGCCAGAGCAGGACATAGAACGTTGCTTGACTGCACTGTTGGCCAGTGCAGGGCATGGCGCACCATCTGACCGCCCTAATGGCATGACCGTCTGGACGACCCGTTTGCCACGACCCACGCCTATGCCGTACGACGCCATTAAGCCTAACCCAATACGACAAGGGTTCCAATCAACTGCTCATCCTCTCCGTCCGCTATGAGGGCATGGGCAGGCGCTCAGACGACACGACAACACCGGCGAACAGCTTACGGCAACGTAAGCAGCACGAGGAAGAAGGACGCCCCGACCCCAGGAGGGCAGACGAGCCACTCCATCACCGTCCTTTTTTCTTTCTTCTTTTCTTGCTTTACATGACACACCCATTCCTCCCATGGGAAGCACGTGTAAGGCTACCCCTCCCTTCATCTATAAAAGGGAGGGTAAGCCACGAACCAAGAGGACAATCTTATATCGCATACACTGCATGATCACACACCGCATACGCCACGATATTGGCACCACGCTCAATCACAGAAACTTGAGAGCCCCTTCCTCTCTCGAACCGTTTGTAACCTCTACTACGAACTGCCGCTAAGTAACACAACCCGTTCGAACTGAACGTAGGGCCTCTCGCCCGAGCCAGTATATTTCCCTGTGTCCTCTTAGCGAACCATCTGGACATAAACGCGCATCTATAAATTTACTAGTTGGTGCTTTTACGAAACACCGACACAACGGATTTGTATTTTTTTTCGAAGCTGTCTTCTGATCAGTTACATACTTCCTTTTTTTATCTTTTTTTCTTTCCTTTCTTATATTTATTGTTCCTTTTCCATTTCTTTTTCCTATTGTTTTATTATTTTTTTTTTCTTTTATATATTTTTGTTTTAAATTGTTTTTTTTGCTTTGTTTCATTTTTATGTTTTATTTGTTCCTGTTTATTTTTCTTTTCATCTATTTACTTTTGCTTTCTCTTTTCTGTAGATTTTCTATTTTTTTCATTTAGTTTTATCTTTTAACTTTTATTTTACTCTAACTATTTATTTTTTTATCTTTTTGTGGTTTACTTTTTTATTTTTTGTATTGTATAAGAGATATAGGATGTTCCATGTAGTATAGATATGATGTTCCACGATATATTTTTATTTCGTCACACTATATCTATGAGATGTTCCATGGTGTATTTTGAGATGTTCGTACAGTGTAAACATAATGTTCCATGATGCATTTTTGGTTTTTCATATAGTACCCGTTAGATGTTCTGTGGTATATTCTAGGTCGTTTGAGTAGAATTCTTGTGACGTTCCTTTACTTTTGTCTATCCCGTGGCTTTTTCTATTTTATGATTATTATGTTCCCTTGTGTTTTGTCTATCTTCTACTAATTTTGTCTTTTATTTTAGTTATTTATTTTTATTTCTTATTTTTGGTTCTCAATATTTTTAAACCATTTTAATTTTTTGATGACCATAATGTTCCATGATGCATTTTTGGTTTTTCATATAGTACCCGTTAGATGTTCTATAGTATATTCTAGGTTGTTTGAGTAGAATTCATGTGATGTTCCTTTACTTTCATGTATCCCGTGGCTTTTCTATTTTATGATTATTATGTTCCCTTGTGTTTTGTCTATCTTCTACTAATTTGGTCTTTTATTTTAGTTATTCATTTTTATTTCTTATTTTTGGTTCTCAATATCTTTAAACCATTTTAATTTTTTCATGACCATGGTCTACTTTTTATTTCCTATGTTCCATGAGGTACATGTGTTGTTTGTGGAGTATATATATTAAGATTTTTACGTAGTATAAATGGGATGTTCCATGGTTAGCTTTGAGTATCCTATATATCACTACTAAATTTTTACCCTATTGCACCAGCAAAATTTTGATATATTAGGACCAAAATAGATGCGATAGATTGATATAGCATCAATTTTACGTTTGATGCGAGCCGATACAAGAGCTTTTGATGCAATAGCCTTGTGGCATAGGTTTGGAGTTACCGATACAAGAGGTGCTATTTGCATCGACCGTCGGTGTGATGCCAAAGGTCTATTGCATTGGCCATGGATGTCTATTGCAACAGCCAACGTTTGGTGCAATAAACCTTGATGCATCAACAATCGGTGAGATATTGTGTGATACAATTTAGATTGTTCAAGTAGCATCAATGTGATGTTCTTTTGATTTTTCTCTATTAAATGGTTTTTCTATTTTATTAATTCTATTTTTCTTAATATCTTGCTATGGTGGATTTTGAGATGTTCATGTAATATAAATAAGATGTTCTACTATTACCTTGAGTATTCACGTAGTACCCACGACTTGTTTGTGGTATATTTTAGATGTTCAACTAATGTCATATTCTCTTATTTTTCTTTATTTGGTGGGTTTTTTTTTTTTTAATATTTTTGTTTCCCCTTACGTTTGGTTTAATCTTTTATTAACTTATTTTCTATTTAAGTTATTTATTTATTTATTTCTATATATCATAGTTTCTATTATTTTTTCACTTTTCTTCTTCTTTAATTTACTCTAATTATTTTATTTTTTCATTTTTTATTCCATGGTATACATGTGATGTCCGCGTAGTATACGTGTGATGTTCTATGATGTATTTAAGAATGTTCACATTATATAAATCGGATGCTCGTGCAGATACGTGTGATGTTCATGTAGTATACCTATGATGTTCTGCGATGTATTTTTTGGATGTTCACATAATATAAATAGGATGTTCGATGATGAGCTTTGAGTATATTCATATATTACTGGTGAGATGTGTGGCAAAATATAGGTTGCTCAATTAGCATTGATGTGATGTTTTTTACTTTCCTCTATTAAATATTTTTCTTTTTATTATTTATTAAATATGTTTCTTTTTATTATTTATATTTTTGTTTATGTCATGTTGTGATGTTTACGGAGGATGGGTTATGAAGGAAGGCCCATTAAATCGTGAAGCTGGGTGAATAACCAATATAGCAACATTATAGGCCCAACCAAGAGTCCACCACGCGAAGGAGGTGGTGAGAGGACCCACCAGGAGTGCGGGCGCACCGTGGTGCGGCCTGATCAGCCCTGGCCCCTCTCGGTGCTCTTTTCTCTGGCGGTTGCATGGCGGTATGTTGAGGCGGTTTCTGATGGTTACCATGTTTATCTCCACCGGAATCGACCGTTAGCAAGTATAAATAAAGGGGAGGAGCACCTCCATTTAGAACACACCAACATTTGTGTAGTATCTTCCACCACATTTTGTATTTCATCCTTAATAGTTCTAGTTGGAGCTAACAAAGCTACCTTAGAGAGCTTGACTCCTTGGAGAGGATCTTTGGTATGAATAAGATATATTATTTCTCCAAGTTCTTGTTCTTATTCTTATCTTATCAATATTGTTATGCTATAATTTAGAGTATAGTCTAGATGTTATAATCATTGCATATGAACTAGTCTATAGTTTATATGTTGTGATATCAACATATCTGACTTTATGCTTAACTATTCATTATTCTTGTGTAAGCCTATTTAGAGCTAAGTTGAGATGGTGATTTATCATGCATGCTTCACGGTATGCCTAAATCTTTTACTTGTCGATCTGTAGGGTCGGAGGCCTAGGGGGATTTGGGTAGTTTCTGTTTCTTTAAATGTAAGCATGGTGTTTGGATATATGGGAACAGGTAAATGCATTTCATGGTTCACGATTGAGGGGTAGACGCAGGTAGTGACAGCCCTATTCATCCCTTGTAATCACCCACATCGGCTATGGTGTAGGAGTACGTAAATTGTCACATGAGGTTGCTGGCAGACCATTGTTGACGGTGGATAGCGTCAACATTTTATATATCAAAAGGCATAAAACATACATCAATATCTAGAAGGCTAGGGTTTTATCTAATAATTTTCATGAGTTTTAGTGATTTATCAATTTTCAGAGACTAATCCAAAAAACACCAAAAAGGGGCATAACTATAAATCTACATCATGGAATTATCCGCAACTCAAGAATACGCCAAACTACTCTAGAAGGATTCATAAGACACCGGAGCGAAGGGCCACCTCTAGGTGGGGCCGGCCCGCCCCACCTGCCAGGCCGGCCGGCCCCTGTGAGGGGAACCCTCTCCCCCCTTCTGGAGTCTTCTTCCACCGCCTTTGAGGATCAATCTTAGCCCTATGTGAAGTCGGTTTGATCAAACGGCTGTCGTGCATCCCACCGGGCTATATAAGCGGAGCCTGACCTCCCCTGGAAACCCTAATTCATTCAATACCTTATTCAAGTCATTCAAGGTCAAGCCAGTTGAAGATCAAGTCATCTAAAGCTTCAAGTTCTAGTTCTTCATAGCCTTCTAGTTCATAGTTTAGTCTAGTTAGATCTAGAATAGAGGGAGTCAAGGCGTGTTAATCAGTCTTGGATTCTAGAAGTTGTCAAGAAGAGAAGAGTCTGGTACAGTTCTTAAGATTTTCTTTCTTATTGTATTATCTGTGTTTGTATGATATTTACTAGTAACATTGTTCTTCATCTTAGTTTAATTATTATGTTTATTGTCTACTTCAATACATCTAGTTTAGTTGGTTTGCTATTATATTCATGCACTGGTTCGTACAGCGCTCATCTAGTTGATCATATGGTGAGTGGTAGGCAATATGTAGACATGGCGTCTAGATGCTTTGCTTATCTGTGGATATCCCTAGTTATGCCGGGTAGTGAGGTAGATCGTGGGTGTGACAGACCCATTGAGTCCTTTGTAGGCCTTCCCCCGTACGGTGGATTGGTAGAGTGGGATTGTCAGGTTAAGAGTGTATTTATACATATGAGGTTCCTGTACTCATCTGTTCCTGTACATTGCTCTGATGTGTTTAGGAACTATGATAGTATTACTTGACAATGATTACTAGATGTACTTGCACTAGTTGACATAGCTTTGATATGTAGTTAAATACTTAGGAGTTATTTCTCTATTAATTGATTAGACAACGCTGACATGATTAGAGTGCTATGATGGACTAGTATCATTAGGAGATGATTGATCAATGGCTCATTATCATTATTTATATCATTATCATATTATTTATCTTGTGACTTACCCCTGTTATGAGTAGAGTGTATGACATTGGTTACATCGTCTATTCAATGCATATACATATACATGTTATCAATACTATGAAGTAGCTTCTTAGCAATGCCTTCCCAGTGGTAGAATATAAATGACAACCTGGTAATATTCTAGGTAAAATGCTATAATGGTATAATTATCTGTCCGCTTGCAGAATCGTTCTTAGTTTATATTCATCTTTATTTATTTCTGCCTAGTCACATAAAATGATAAGATTTAGTACCAGGGTTTATTCCTAGCTTTATAATTGGGAATGACAACCTAATTTCATAGTTGGGAGTAAGGGTAAAGAGACTAGTGGCTAGTTGCTAAAGGCAAATTAATTAGTACCAATATTTTTAGCGTCATTGCGTGGGATAGGAATTTGAGATTTATTGTAGTGACGTTAGAAATGCCAACAAGCATTTTTGGCGCCGTTGCCGGGGAAGGCTAATAAACTTAGGAAAGTATTGATAACATATATGCATTATGAATAAGACCGATCACCCAATTGACCTCTAACTCAAACAGGCTTACCCTTGTTCTATCTATTTGTATATCTTATGCAGGGTAATAAAAGAATGAACGGATTTGCTCTCCTGGACAATTACGTTGAAGATCCAGAGAGACTCTTACGAAGAAGAAAGTTTGCTAATACGACGGACATTTTTGAATCACCATCAAGAACACCCTCCACCGAAGCTCAATCTTCGAGGAATCAAGCTCTAACATCCGAAGGAGAAGAATCGGAAGAATCAGGAAAATTTAGCACCAGCTTTTGAAAGCTATGGCTGAGAAGACGCTACGCGAGTTCTCTGCTCCAACAACCGCCAACATCGGTACTGGACCTAATGTCAATATTGGTGATAATAGATTTGAACTCAAGCCTACTTTTATCACTATGGTTCAAGCTAGTCAGTTTTGTGGAAAGGCTCATGAAGATGCAAGTGCACATTTATAACACTTTCTAGAGATTTGCAGCACCTTCACTATCAGAGGAGTACCAAGAGATGCTATTTTACTCCGTCTTCTCCCATTCTCACTTCTAGGAAAAGCAAAACAGTGGTTCTATAATAATAAGGTAACAAACACTACATGGGACAAATGCTCTACTACTTTTCTAGCAAAGTTCTTTCCTATAGGCAAGACTAATGCTCTACGTGGGAAAATTTCAAGCTTTCATCAACAACATGATGAATCGCTCGCCGAGGCATGGGAACGTTTTCAAGATTATATTGCAGAATGTCCTCATCATGGAATGGAGGATTGGTTACTTATGCAGACCTTCTATCATGGGCTAGTCTCTAGTACCCGTGAGTCCATGGATGCTGCAGCTGGAGGAGCTTTCTTGTCACTTAAGCTCACTGATGCAACAGCACTTGTGGAGAAGATGGCCTCAAACCAGAGCTGGAATGAAGAATGTGTGCAACCCCACAAGAAAGGAGGAGGCATGCATCATATTAAGGAGATTGACATGGTCACTGCAAAGCTAGACCTCATAATGAAAAAAGCTTGACAGCAAAAGCAACGAGAATAGAGAAGTCATGCACATTGATGTCTCCTGCATGACTTATGAAGAATGTGGAGATATAGGACACTCAGGAAGCAACTACCCTACACTCCAAGAGGATGTGAACTTTATCAACAACAACACCAACTATCGTTCTCAGCAAAATCAAGTATGGAATCAGGGAAATCAATGATAGAATCAATCCAATCAAGGATGGAACCAGCAAAGGCCCAATTACCAAGGTAACAACAATTTCAATAACAATTTCAATCAACCACCTTTAAGAGAAGTAATTTCTAATCAGAATAAAGCTATAGAAAATTTATCTAAGAGGGTAGCATCCAATGATAAAGTGCTAGAAAATATAAATACTAAAATGGATAGCCTGACCTCTGCTATTAAGAACTAGCTTAGCTTTAATAAAATATTAGAATCACAATTAGCTCAACTGGCGGCCGCTGTTCCACCGATCCATGAAGGTAAGATTTCTGGGCAACCCCTAGAGCCCGAAACCATAAATCTTGTTGATGTCCATGCAGGTTACTACATAGAAGGAATGTCAGAGGGATGAAAGGATGAATCCATGCCACTCAAGAGAGGAGATCTAGGAAGACCTGTGATTTCTATCTCAATTGGGCAACACGATTTCCCAGAAGTCATCTGTGACCTTGGTGCTAGTGTCAACATTGTGCCAAAGGTAATCTTTGATCATATTTTTCCATGGGCAACTTTGTTATACACAAATATATGTTTGCAGCTTGCAGATTAGACAGTTAAACACCTCGAAGGAATCCTATATGACGTATGCATAAGAGTGGGACAATCATATATTCCAGTAGACTTTGTGGTCCTAGACACCGGCAAAGATCCAAAGAGTCCTATCATCCTAGGCCGACCATTCTTGAGCACTACAAATGCAGCCATTTATGTAGACAGTGCAAAGATATGTTTCACCATCAAGGGCAATGAAGAGAAATTCAGTTTCAAAGACAAGATCCTTGAAGATCCCACCAACACTTACTATCCAGAGAAAGGAAAGAAGACTCAAATAGTCAAGACAGTGGAATACAGGCAAGGTCGCCACTTAGTCTCACTAGTCTTAGTTAGAGATCCTGGTCTACCATCAATAGAGTGCACCATTGGACAGAACTCTTTCTACTCAGCCATTTGTGACACTGGATCAGCCATCAACATAATATCAAAACAGGTATACAATACACTATTCAATGCACCTATAGATCCTACATATATTTTGCAGCTTGTAGACAACACAACACGAATCCCGATGGGACTAGCAAGAAACATCATGGTTAAGATCCACACCCACTATCCCTACCGACTTTATGGTCTTGGACATGGGAAAAGAAGATGAGACGCCTATCATACTTGGAAGGCCATTCCTCAGCATCACCAAAGCTATCATCTACAATGGAACAGGTCAAGTCCACTTTCACTTCCTAGGAGAAAAGGTACACTGTTATTTTAAAGATTATAACTCTCCTGGATTACCAGCTTTCACCAGGTCCAAGAAAAGAAGTCAGCGCCGTGCTTTGAGAAGAAAAGTTGAGAAGAAGAAAGCAAAAGAAAAATCAACTACACCTGAAGAACATCCACAACCCATAAAAGTATGAAAGAAGAAGGAGATCCCCTCAACTGAGTCATCTACACTAGAAGATTCAATATCTGAGTCCCCATCAGGATCCACTGAAGAACCCTCAATATGATGACCACAAGAAGTCTTGTTCGGAGGACTTTAAACTCTACACCCTTACCATAAGGTAACAATGGTAGTTATCTAATTATTTTAGTACATTTGCCCTTTTACATGTTTAAAAAAATAAAAATTCCTTACTACTTTATTATAAAACTTTAAAATGCTCCAAAGTATTAGGCTTATGGTTTACCCCATAGGAATATTCACAATGGTAGCACAAAAAATAAATTTCAATTCTTTTGCATTATAAATAGAAAAGTCTAAAAAATAATAAGAATCTTGCTACACATTCATATCTGCTCATAAAGGTAATCAATTGCACATTTGGCTGACCGCTAACCCATTATTATATTCGAGCCTCGAGTTTTGGTTTTCTTGTTGGAGTATACTATTACAGGATTATACAATGAAGGAGTGAGACCGGTCAGTGGGTTATCACTGCTAAGCTTACTCTAAAGATCAATCAAAGCGAAATATGACAAACATCTAGCTTGGGGGAGGAGCATCCCCTAGTTATCAGGTAACTATACCTATGCGATTTATTGAGTCAGTCTTATAGTTATAAAATACCAAAAATATGTGGGCACATGAAGGTCCACGTCTGTTGAGTCTTTTATGAGTCTTTAGTTAAATAAAATCTGAAAATAAATAAAAAAAAGTTTTAGTCAGTCTTAGTTAATTAGAGTGTGTCTAGAGTCAACTATGAACTAGAAATTTTGTCTTGAAGATGATGAATAGTTGCTATGTTGGAATTCTTTTCAAATACCTAGTTTTCAACCTTGAGTTCTCCTAAGTTTTGGGCACAATTGTTTTAATATAAGAATTTACTCTGAACCTGAAACTTGTGGAGTAATATGCTTGAGCTAAGTCTAGGTGATTGACGGATATGATATAAGAATATTTGAGCTGCTATTTATCTTATTCCTAATGATGCTAAATTCTAGAGATTTATCTTTTAAAAATTTAAAACCTTACATGATGAGCTCTTGTATGACAAGTTGAATTCCTACCAAAGCCATACATGATACATATTTAGAATAGAAAACCTTTGCTCATTTATGCTATTTGCTTTACATTGAGTTTAGTCAACCTTTGTTGTATACTTAAGAGAGTCTTGTCATGCTTTTAAAATCAAGATCACTCACACACACTCTATCCACATATGCATTACTCTTACCCTAAGAGTAAGCGCAACCATTTTCCATTATTATCCACATCCACCTCAAAATGTTTTGCTCCTACACTAGGAGAAAACACCCAAAAATATGCATAAACCCATAGGACAGCCTTTGTTTATTCACTCTAAGTTTCTTATTGTTATCTCTTCAATCAATTATTGTATCTAAGGATGCATGTGGCTATGCAATAATAAAAGGGAGTAAAAGATGGACAAGCGTCCCAGCATTAAAACATTGGGTACTCAGATGCCCGCCTCCCAATGAGAAAAAAGAAAGAAAGAATAAAGATAGCCCATATTTTTCTAGAAAGTTCTGAAAGTCTAAGGAAGAAGAGAAATTTATTTTGAAGAGCAAAAGTAGAATTAGAATTAGCCACCATATATACACCTATCCACCATATTCCACACACATGCACATCTTGGTTTGATTGTATGACTTGATTCTCTATAGATCCATTGTTTGACTTTACAATATATAAATTGTAAATATGCTTATCCTTGTTTAATGCCACTCCTACAAACTCCAACATAATCCCTAGAATTTGAAAGGCATAACAACATTGATGCCTCAGTGAGATCCACAAATACCACATACTTTGAGAGACTTGAGGGTGTCATACAATTAAGCTTTGAGTTTTATTGCGAAAACTTGCAAAACTCTAGAATATTAGTTGAGTGAAGAATTTAAGACATAGTGCTTGACTTGATTGTTCTGTTTTTCAATTACTCAAGACCCACGTGAAGGTTAAAAGCTCTATGATTAAAGGTAATATGGGTGAGTTTGAAAATTAGAGCAGTTTTGTTTAATCCAGAGAAAAATTTTTGATTTGAAGCATGTGTATTTGTTGGAATAAAAACATTGTAGCAACTCCTGATCCAACTCTAGGTTTTGCTAAGGGACTAGCAAAAGGTAAGCTTGGGGGAGTTGTTGACGGTGGATAGCGTCAACATTTTATATACCAAAAGGCATGAAACATACATCAATATCTAGAAGGCTAGGGTTTTATCTAACAATTTCCACGAGTTTTGGTGATTATCAATTTCCAGGGACTAATCCAGAAAACACTGAAAAGGGGGCATAACAATAAATCTACATCACGGAATTATCCGCAACTCAAGAATACGCCAAACTACTCTAGAAGGATCCAGAAGACACTGGAGTGGAGGGGAGGAAGGGCCACCTCCAGGTGGGGCCGGCTGGCCCCACCTGCCAGGCCGGCCGGCCCCTGTGAGGGGAACCCCTCTCCCCCCTTCTGGAGTCTTCTTCCACCGCCTTTGAGGATTAATCTTAGCCCTACGTGAAGTCGGTTTGATCAAACGGCTGTCGTGCATCCCACCGGGCTATATAGGCGGAGCCAGACCTCCCCTTGGAAACCCTAGTTCATTCAATACCTCATTCAAGTCATTCAAGGTCGAGCCAGTTGAAGATCAAGTCATCTAGAGCTTCAATTTCTAGTTCCTCGTAGCCTTCTAGTTCATAGTTTAGTCTAGTTAGATCTAGAATAGAGGGAGTCAAGGCGTGTTAATCAGTCTTGGATTACGGAAGTTGTCAAGAAGAGAAGAGTCTAGTACAGTTCTTAAGCTTTTCTTTCTTATTGTATTATCTGCGTTTGTATGATATTTACTAGCAACATTGTTCTTCATCTTAGTTTAATTATTATGTTCATTGTCTACTTCAATACATCTAGTTTAGTTGGTTTGCTATTATATTCATGCACTGGTTCGTATAGCGCTCATCTAGTTGATCATATGGTGAGTGGTAGGCAATATGTAGACATGGTGTCTAGATGCTTTGCTTATCTGCGGATATCCCCAGTTGTGCTGGGTAGTGAGGTAGATCGTGGGTGTGACAGACCCATTGAGTTCTTTGTAGGCCTTCCCCCGTACGGTGGATTGGTAGAGTGAGATTGTCAGGTTAAGTGTATTTATGCACATGAGGTTTATGTATTCATCTTTTCCTGTACATTGCTCCGATGTGTTTGGGAACTATGGTAGTATTATTTGATGATGATTACTAGATGTACTTGCACTAGTTGACATAGCTTTGACATGTAGTTAAATACTTAGGAGTTAAATGCTATGATGGACTAGTATCATTAGGAAATGATTGATCAATTGCTCATTATCATTATTTATATCATTATCATATTATTTATCTTGTGACTTACCCCTATTATGAATAGAGTGTATGACATTGGTTACATCGTCTATTCAATGCATAAACATATACATGTTATCAATACTATGAAGTAGCTTCTTAGCAATGCCTTCCCAGTGGTAGAATATAAATGACAACCTGGTAATATTCTAGGTAAAATGCTACAATGGTATAATTATCTGTCCGCTTGCAAAATCATTCTTAGTTTATATTCATCTTTATTTATTTCTGCCTAGTCACATAAAATGATAAGATTTAGTACTAGGGTTTATTCCTAGCTTTACAATTGGGGATGACAACCTAATTTCACAGTTAGGAGTAAGGGTAAAGAGACTAGTGGCTAGCTGCTAAAGGCAAGTTAATTAGTACCAATATTTTTTAGCGTCATTGCGTAGGATAGAAATTTGAGATTTATTGCAGTGACGTTAGAAATGCCAACAACCATGACTCGGTGACCTCCTGATCCATTTCGCTACCTAAATCTAGTTAGTGTTTGTACGTGAATATGATCTTGAACTATTCTTTGCATAACTGTATTAGATATCATAGCTCCACTAGTAGATTATTCTTTATTCTTTATTCTGTCATCTTTCTTCTTTAAGATATACTCAAGTGTGTGCCCACTATCTTACAAACAAGTGTGTGTCCACTATCTTGCAAAACAACTGTTTATCCCTGTATTGAGTAATTTGGTCTATCATGTAGTCATATTATCTAGTTTATATTATTACCATAAATATACAAAGGCCTTTCTTTGGGAAAATATAAATAAAGATACCCTGAATATTTCCGGGTGAAATGCTACAGCGGTAACTCCATGCGCTTGTGGAATCCTTTTGTAATCGCAAGGAATTACCTAGGCACGTTATCTAATGTTGTTACTAGGTATACATTCGTGGTAGAAATGCAACATGTATTTTTCGGTGCCATTACCTAGAGTGTATACTTAGTAGAAAGGTTAGGATAATACCACTGAGTGTTTCTGGCATAATTATTAAGGATGAATATTATCTATTCTTAGTAATGATGTTTAGAAATACCAAAAAATATTTCTAGTGCCGTTGCAGGGGAAGGCATTGGTTTAAAAAGATTCTAGTATAATATAATCATGATAATATGCATGTATAATAGCCATTGCTTATGCAGGCTAATTCTACTGTTTTCTTCTGTTGTGGACGAAAATAGGATAGTGTATAACTGGTTTTCTTCTACCAGACAACTACGTTGATGATTCGAAGGCATTTTTAAAGAGAAGCAGATCTCTGCTAAAGAAGACTCGGCCTTGATTTGCCACTTCTTCCTCATCATCCAGTCCGCCATCAGACGAACCAGTTAACTCCGCATCATCTGGCACTACCGGCATGGCTAGCGAGTCACTCCACGAGTTTTCTGCCCCTACCATTGCCGACATGCCCGTTGGGCCCGCTATTAATGTGGTTTACAAGAACTTTGAACTTCGCATTGGTCTAATCACGATGGTGTAGGTAAACTCATTATGTGTTTTGCCAAATGAAGATGCAAACACTCACCTCTAATAGTTCCTAGAGCTCAGCAACACTATCGTCATCAAGGACGTCGAACTTGGTGTTATCAGGCTCCGTCTGTTTTCCTTTTTCCTTGTAGGAAAGGCAAAGCAGTGGTTCTACAAGGACCCGACTACTGTCAACACATGGACAAAGTGTTCTATAGTGTTCCTTGCTAAGTACTTCCCCATGGGCAAAACCAACACCATGAGGTGAAAGATTCAGAATTTACGGCAGAATGTCAATGAGTCCATTCGTGAGGCTTAGGAGAGGCTGCAAGAGTACATCCAGGCATGCCCACACCATGAAATGGCAGTATGGCTGATTCTCCAGAATTTCTACAATGGGCTGACACTTATTTCTATAGGGCACATAGATGCTGCCGCTGGCAGAGCATTTCTCTCCCTCACCACCAATACAACCACTAAACTTATCGAGAAGATGGTGACCAACCAGAGTTGGGGGGAGGAAAGATGTCAAAAGGCACAAAAAGGTATGCATACCATCAAAGAGATAGACATGCTTATCGTAAAAATAGATCTACTGATGAAAAGGTTGGACGAGCATGCTGCCAAGAAGCACCGTCAAACCCATGGATTCTCGCATGACATGCGAAGTCTATGGAGAGGTTGGCCATTCGGGGAATGGCTGCCCCGAAACCTGCGAAGATGCTGCCTACATCAACAATGCGTTTCGCCAACAAGGTAATAATGGATGGAACAAACAATAACATGAAGTAATTCAAATTTCAATTATAAGTCAAATTAACATTCACTTAAAGACTTGGTAATAGGCCAAGCTAAAACTAAAGAGAGCATAAGTAAGAAGTTGATGTTAAATGATAAAGCTTTAGAAAACATCAACTCTAAAATTGAAATTTTAACTTCCTCTGTTAAAAAACAAATGAGTTTTAATAAAATCAAAGAAACTTAATTGGCTCAAATTGTTGCTGCTATTCCTGTCAATCATGATGGAAAAATTTTGGGCAACCCAAAAATTCTCTTAAAAATATTAATTTGGTGACCATGAGGGGTGGTAAGTCCACTCGTGATCCACCAAATTCTAACCATGAAATAGAAAAAGCAAAAAGGTGCAAGGAGAAAGAACCCTTGACATCAACACAAGAGAAAGATTAAGAAGAGGAGGAGGTGACCAATACTACAAAAATTTTTTTTTGCAAGACACTTTGAAATAGGCCTCGGAGGCAGTTGGCCCTAAAAACCGCCTCGGTTAATACCTAGCATTAACTGAGGCGGTTATTTTTCATTAACCAAGACGGTTATAAAAACTGCCTCACAAAATTGATTAACCAAGGTAGTTTTCTTTAAAATAACCACTTTGGTTAATGTATATTAACCGAGGTGGTCATTCTAACATAACCGCCTCAGTTAATAATTAACCAAGGTGGATATTCTATTTGTAACTGTCATGGTAAATCAAGCCCAACATACCAGCCCACGGCGCCCCGATTTCCTCGTAGTATATAAACAACTGGACTTAGGGTTTCCTCCCTCACTCTTTCCTCCCTCTCCCAGCCTCCAACCTAATGGCGCCTCCCTCTCTCTCGCTCTCTCGGTCTCCCCCTCCCCCTCTCTCTCCCTCCCTCCCTCCCTCCCTCCCTTCCTCCCTCCCTCCATTCCTCTCCACGACAAAGAAGCAGCCCACGGCGTGGTGGCAGCACGAGGCGCACACCCCGCGGAACAGCCCGCACGTCCGCGGCATGGCCCCCGCCCCACCCGACCTTGCGGCCGCGGCGCGCACCCAACCGGGCGCGAGGAGCTGCGGCCGGGGGACGCGGGCGGCGGCGTGAGGAGCCACGGCCGCGGGGGACTCGTGGCTCACGGTGCACGCGGTGGGCGGCGTGGGAGCCATGGCTGCGGGGGGGCGGGCGGTGAAGGCCTTGGCACATGGTATGAGCCCCGGGCGGTGGATGCAGGTGCTGCGCCCCTCTCCCTCGAGCTCCCTCAAGCATCCCCCGGCTCTTCCCCGACCCACGACGGCATAGCCCCACCCCTTTCCGACCATCGACGGCGCGGCCCCACCCTTCCCCAACCCGACGCGGTGTGCTATTGCTGACGGCGAGCTAGATCTGGCCAGATCCGGCTGCTACCGGTGGCAGCGAGTCAGATCCGACCGGATCCTGCTGCTAGCGGTAGCGGCGAGCTACGGATGGAGGAGCGGCAGCAGCGCATGGGCGGGGCCTGCTTCCCGACGGCGGCGGCGCGACAAATAGGGGGACGGCCCGCATCCGAGCCCGTTAGGGTTTGGGATGGGCTTTTTCATTTTTTTTGTTTTTTTGTGCGCTTAACCGAGGCGGGCAGCAAAATGCCTCGAAAAATACTTCCCATTTACCGTGACCTTCTCTCCGAGGCGGTTGCAAAAACCGCCTCGGTTAATCCCAAAAAATCACCTCGATTAATCTTTTTAGTAGTAGTGGACACCACGAGAGTACACCAACACCACATACCTGCCATTCCCTTCAAGAAACCAAAAGGAAGCTGTGGATGAGCAGTTCACTCGATTTGTTGAGGTGATCAAGAAGATACATGTAAACATTCCTTTAATGGACATTTTGCATGTACCTTCTTACGCCAAGTCCATCAAGGACATCATCAACAATAAACATCCACTATGGTCTATGGAAGTCGTCAAGCTAATGGAAGAGTGTAGTGCAGCTATACTCGACCGTCTGCCTGAGAAGAAGAAGGACCTAGGGTGCCCAACCGTCACATGTTCATGCCTTGTGCGACCTTGGGGCTAGTGTTATCGTGATGCCTATTGGTATTTCTTAATGCAAACAGAAAGAATCCACAAGCGCACGGAATTACCATTGTAGCATTTAACCCAAAAGTATTCAGGGTATCGTATCCACAGGGAACGATAGTGAAATAGACTCTTAACTAGTTTTACCCAAGATAATAAGATAGTTTTGCCACTATCGGCTTACTTTGAGCACCAGAGCACACCTGGTCTGCTAAGCGATCTCGATCTATAGTTCTACGCCATACCTAGATGTGGGGGATTGTGGGGGACGAATAGGGCTATCACCACCTGTCGCCTCACTGCCTCAACATAGGGAGGCAAACGAAGGTGGCCTCTAGCCTAGCCGCCATATCTACGCTATCAACTAATACTCTAGCATTGTATGGGGCGATCCGTCTTTATCAAGGACCCTCTACTGGAGCATCTACCATCTAAACCCGGGGTTGGATGATAAACAAAACTAATTTAAAGTAAAACTTATTAAAACAAAACTAATTTAAAGTAAGAACTTAGCATCTGAGATAAACACGAACCTTTTACTCCAAGTAGTACTCGGTCCACCGATGTACAAGCATAGATGGAGCCGATATCTCCGGACTAAAATGGGTTATCTCCTTGATATGGTATCTGCAGACAAGTTATTCCAAGCTTTACCTGAACCGCATTTCAAGTGTCTACCATAGTATCTTGGGTAATTGAATAATGGAACAGCATGGATTCAAATCCCCTTGCATCAATTAGTTTAGAAACTTGTGTTTTCATTTGAGTTTAAAAAAATGTAAACATAGCTTTGCTCCTTAAGTCATTCTCTCAATTCCTCAAATATGTGGTTGTGGTTCCTTACCAAGGCATCTCATAGTGTTGCCTTCTTTCTCTCCTACTTCTGGAAAGCTTATATGGATCTTTGGGTACATAGGGAAAGATACGAAGGCATACCTACCCTGCATGTTTTGTTAAGTCAAAGCTCGGATCTAGGGAGAATGATGTCATACCCCTAGATTAAGAAGTGCATGTGTGTAGATAAAATGATGGTAATCCAATACTATACTCCTTGATATGACTGATCTCTGTCATAAGTTTTATTTTGAGAACATGGATATCTCTCCTTTTATTATATTTCTATATATGAGCCTTCATGTGGTCATCATCATTTTTTTCTTTTAAGACCTTCATGTGCCCCTATTTTTTCTTTTCCTTAGGACCTTCATGTGTCCCTAGTTTTTTATACTTTTGCATAACCCATGTCTCTTCTTCTAAACCACATATTTAGAGACAGATCATTATCTTTTTACAACATGGAGTATTTATTCCTAAGACAGGTTTTTTGTCTACACCCAGTGTAGGAGTTGAATTTTTGGTGGTTCTAAATGGAGGCATGTTTCTGCATACTCCCAATGTAGGAGCAACATGTGTATGTGGGTGTACGTGATCTTAATCTTGGGGGCATGATAACTTTCTCAATAAGGGTCAACAAGACTTGACAAAACTCAATGCAGGCAAATTTAAAGGTTTTTAAATTCTAATCACTAGATATAGCCCTAGTAGGAATTTGAATATCATTGAGGTGCATGCTATTTAGATTTTGATTTTGCAAAATAAATCCCATGTTCTTTGCATAAAAGAGGAAGATTCATTTTCATGCCACTATATCACATATTCCAATTACTTAGATAACATGGATTCCCTATGATAGTTGTTCACAAGTTATAGGAATATTAGCAAGGAATAAAGAGTATGCGAATTTAATCAAAGGATAGCATGGAGATGGAGCATTGTTGTAAAGTCATATTTTAATTTTATTGATTTTAATTTTTATCCAAAACTAGGGAGTGAGGATGCACAAACTGAGTTTGGAAATGTTTGATCTTTTGTGCATCATGTTGCGGAAAGAAATGCTTGAGTTGATCGTCACCCCCACACTTGTTTCTATTCCTGCATTTATTTTCATGTAAGACAAAAAAAGAGACAACAAGGGCTCTACCAGTTGCAAATTAGGGAGCCTAGCTAAATCTTATTATTATTATTATTATTATTATTATTATTATTATTATTATTATTATTATTATTATTATTATTTTTTTTTTTATTTTTATTTATTTATTTGTTCACCCAACTCTTTATATTTTAGCATAACTCAAACAAGGCTAAGGTAGATTTGTAGTATAAATTTAGCATTGATTCATCTCCATCATGAAGTACTCCCATTGTTTATGAAAGAAATAACTCAAGGTTCATTAACTAAAGTTAAACACCATGTCTAAATTTGATTAAAGAAAACCTTTTTAACCTAAGCACCATGCTTAATTTAAAAGAAGCCTATGGATGTATAGAATTCAAATACATCCAAAGCAGAGCATATGACATAAACAAAAGGCCGCATGAATTTGCATTCAAATTATATAGAGACAATCATGAGTTCAAATGGGTTGGTGAACATTACCTTTGTCCACCTGAATATTCTTACCAGCAGTGCCCATGGATGGAAGTGTTGAAACTGCTGCAGTGGTAGCTTGATTGTGGTGGTAAGCAAAGGCTCTCTCTTCTTTTTTTTATCATATGTTTTCTCTTTTTTCACTTCTTTTTTTATATCAAGGCGGAGCTGGCATCATTTTTTTGACCAAGATGTCCTTCGATGTGTATGGAGCTTGTGGTGAGATTCTTACTGTCCTTCCCCACATTAGACTTTTGTGTAAAAGTCAAGTATGCATAGTCAGGACCTCCTCTTGAATGAATTTCATCACTGAAGAGTGTCAAGGCATTTGGTTGGCGCCGCTCCCATGTTCTCTAGCATTGTATGTCCCTTGTTCTTCTTATTTTTAACTTGAAATGGTTAGTGACCTAGAATACCTAAAGGTGCATACTAACTTGATAGCATGTTCTTTCTTTTATTGATAAGAACTTTTTTTTAAGATAATCTAGAGTATCTCCTGGCAGTACTTAGTTTATGGTCATAAGCTTGACTGCCAAAGCTAGGATGGAGTTTATAGCCAGAAGTATGATTGGCTTTCATGGTGGTGGCTCTAAGAACTTGTCCTAAGGAGCAGATAGGTGAAGGGTTTCATGAAAGGGATTTTTTTAAAATTTTTGAAAAGAAAGATAAAACACAAGGATACACGGGTGCAATAGGTTTGGAGATAATTACGGCAACTGTTTCTCGGCAACGGCCTTGCTTATTGATATTTCTTAACAGAAGCAGAAAGAATCCATAGACGCATGGAATTACTGTTGTAGTATTTAACCCAGAAGTATTCAGGGTATCGTATCCATGGTAAACAGTAGTGTAAAAGTCTCCTAACTAGTTTATCCAAGACAATAAGAAGCAAAGTAGCTAGGGTAGCGAGGTTTTCTAAGGACAGAGATCCTAAAACAAGATAGCTTTGCCACTATCGACTTACTTTGGGCACTGGAGCACACCTGGTCTGCCAAGTGATCCCGGCCGATAGCTCTACGCCATACCTGGACGGGGGGATTGTGAGGGATGGATACAGCTGTCATCACCTGCTGCCTACCACCCCAACTGTAGGGTACGAGGCAAACGAATGTAGCCTCTAGCCTAGACGCCACATCTACACTATCGACTACTACTCTAGCATCGTACTGGGCAATCCGTCTTTATCAGAGACCCTCTACTAGAGTATCCACCACGAGAACGGACGACGAAACCGCAAGTAAATAGTAAACAAAACTAACTTAAAATACGAACTCAACACCAAAGATAAACACGAACCTTATACTCCGAGTAGTACTTGGTCCACTGAGGTACAAGCGTAGAGGGAGCTGACATCTCCAGAACTCTTCTTGCTCTTACTCACTCCCTAATCTAACCTAAAGAGCTAAAATATGAAAGTGGAGCTCCTTCCCTTCTTGCTACATTGTGCCCTCTTGTGTTTGATCTTGAATGATTGATTTGAGAGGAGCTCTTCCCGTCCTTTTATAGGGGGTGGAGGTCGGTTTCGAAGGGGATATACATGGTAACCTCCCAAACCGACCTTTGCATGCCGCCATGCAACCGCCTACACAAGATGGGGCCAAGAGGAGCTGGGGTGCACCTGCACTCCTGCTAGCCTGCCTCGTGACCGCCTTTGGCATGTGGGCTAATGGATGGGCCTAGGTCGCTTCTTCACCGGTTGTTGGCCTAGATTTGTCAGTTGAGTGGGCATCTCTTCATTTCTTCATATATTGTCTGCATTTTATGTTTTCCTAGTTCATTACTTTGACTCTTTTTCTATGTAATTTCGACATGTGACCTACAATATACATAATCACTAAAACATGGAAATTGTTAGTTATTATTCCTAATTCTAGATTTGGTGTTTGCTTTTGTGAAATTTATATAATAATTGGCGGTATAAAATAGAGTTAAGGACCGCCAACAATGCCCAAGATTGTCTTTGACAAGTTGAACTTCACCCACCTTGCACCAACAATGATGTAGCTTCAGTTGGCCGACTCATTGGTCCACTATTCGGCAGGGATTGCTGAGGATATTCCGGTGAAAATCAACAGATAATTCTCCCTATGGATTTCATAGTGCTTGACATGGTGACCACAAAAGACTCACCCCTCATCCATGGGCAACCCTTCTTAAGCACTGCATGACCTCAGATTGATGATGGAGCTGGAGAAATCCGCTTCGATGCCAACGGGAAGGAGGAGAAGTTCAATTTTTGGCCCCGAAAGAGCAATGGTCCATAATCCAAATCTAGTATGGGCCGAATCTACAAGGTATAAGAGAAGTCTAAATTCATCCACAAATGATGGACAACTTCTTCAATGAACCAAAGAAAATTATGAAGAATATTGGAAAGACAATTCAAATTAGAGAAGAGATTCCAAAGATTGTCTCCACACTACCAAAGAAAAACAAGACGGTGTGGAAACCTAAGGAAGAAGCTCCAAAGTCCATCTCCACAATACCAAGAATGAACAAAATGGTGTGGAACCCAAAGAAAGCACAGCCATCCACGTCTACTTCTCCTAGAACGAATGCAATCAACATTTGAGACAAAATGAAGAGGAGAAAAGTCTTGCCCATCGACTTAAAATGGAAAATCATAAAAAGATAGGCTTCAAGCTAGCTTGGGAGAGACACTCCCCACTTGAGGTAACATGTATATGCACTCTTCCTTTTTTATTAGTGGCATTTAAAAAAGAAAAAAACTGCACTCATATTTAATTTCTCTTGTTATTATCTTGTATGATAAAAACACAAAAATGAAATATACTAAAAAGATCAAAAATATAATTCCACTTCTATATGTTATGGAAGATGTATAGTTCATCCTTGTTGAAATGATGAATAGTTACTTTGTTTTATATTTTATCTGTACCTAGTTTATAATTTAGGTTTCCCCAAGATTTGAGTTTACTGGCTAGAATGTCTCATCTCAAAAACTTGAAACTTGTAGGTTACATATACTTAATTCTTGTCTAAGTTGTTGCTAGAGATGATTTGGTATAAATGGATTTGCTATGAATTTGTTCTAGGAGAAGCTTGATCTCTGGAGATTTATTTGCAAAATGCTAAAATTCAAAAAATTCCTTAATTTTAAGCTTTGCTAAATTGTTGTTAAGTGAGATTACTTTATTATGTACCCATGATCAAAATTCACATACACAAAAATACTTCATGTGTAGTGACTCTCTTAAGAAAATATCAAAAGAGAGTATGGGGCTATAAAAGGGAAAAAAATAGACGCACAAGTGTCCAAGTTGTCAAAACAATGGATACAAAGATGCCCGCCGATAAAAACAATCGGATGCCCACCAAGAAAGAAAAAGAGAGAAAAGATAGCCCATTCTTCTCAAAATACAAAAGAGTCATGCATATGAGTTCAAAAATATTTCTCACACTTGCACATTTTGATCTAAGTGTATGGCAGGTATCTTGAATAGAAGATAAGTAGTTCTATAAAAACGGTCTATCTTGCTAGCGCCAATGAATTGAAGAAGGCTAATAAGCCCCATAAGTGACAAGGTTATAAAAGATGGATAATATGCCAATACATTGAAATTGAGGAAGACATCTTTTTTATAAGCATGTGTACCTTTGAAAAATAATCAGCATAGTAGCAACTCCTAATCAACAACTAATGTCTTGCTGTTACTCGGGACACGCAAAGGGTCAGCTTGGTGGATTTTGTTGGCGGTTCTTACCAATCATATTCACCAACCAATATAAGTCTATAAAAGGAAGAAATAAACATAATTCATACATATACATTTATTATTGATATAGTTCCACTTGTATGGGGAATCACTCTTTTGTAGGTATACAAGTGAAACATGACCGAAATGCGCAACCCGGAAGGCATAATCGCTCCATTCTGACGAGGGTTGTGAAGGAAGGCCCATCTACATCGCGAAACTCAGCGAATAACTGACATAGCAACACTCCAGACCCAACCAAGAGTCCATCAGTGAAAGCAGTAGTGAGGGGCCCACCAGGGGTGTGGGCACACCATGCTGCGGCCGCACCAGCCGTGGCCCCTCTCGGTCCCACTTTTCTCTGGCAGTTGCATGGCAGTATGTTGAGGCGGTGTCCGACGGTTAGCATGTTTCTCTCCACCGGAACCGACCTTTAGCTGGTATAAATAAAGGGAAAGAGAATCTCCATTTAGAACACACCAACATTTGAGTAGTATCTTCCACCACATTTTGTATTTCATTCTTAGTAGTTCTAGTTGGAGCTAGCAAAACTACCTTGGAGAGGATCTTTGATATGAATAAGATATAACATTTCTCCAAGTTCTTGCTCTTGTTCTTATCTTATCAATATTGTTATATTAAAGATTTACAGTATAGTCTAGATGTTATAATAATTGCATATGAACTAATCTATAGTTTATATGTTATGATATCAATATATATGATTTTATGCTGAACTATTCATTATTCTTATGTAAGCCTGATTAGAGCTAAGTTGAGATGGTGGTTTATCGTGCTTCGCGGTGTGCCCAAGTCACGTACTTGTCAATCCGTAGGGTCGGAGTCCTGGAGGATTTGGGTAGTCTCTTTATACATAAGCATGGTGTTTGGGTATACGGGAACAGGTAAATGCATTTCATAGTCCACAGTTGAGGGGTAGGCGGCAGCAGGTTATAGCCCTGTCGTCCCTTGTAATCCCCAACGTCCGGCTATGGTGTAGAAGTACGTAAATTGTCACATGAGGTTGCTGGTAGACCAGTACTCGGTGGCCTCCCAATCCATTTCGCTGCCTAACTCTAATTAGTGTTTGTGCATGAATATGGTATCATTAACTATTTTTTGTATAAGTGTATTAGATATCATAGCTCCACTATTAGATTATTTTTATTCTTTATTCTTTCATCTTTCTTCCTTAAGAAATACTCAAGTGTGTGTGTCCACTATCTTGCAATCAACTATTTACCCCAGTATTGAGTAACTAGTCTATCATGCAGTCATGTTATCTAGTTCATATTATTACTATGAATCTACCAAAATCTTTCCTTTGGGAAAATATAAATAACAATGCCCTGAATACTTTGGGGTGAAATACTACAGCGGTAATTCCATGCGCTTGCGAAATCCTTTTGTAATAGTAAAGAATTACCTTGGCACGTTATCTAACGTTGTTATTAGGTATACATGCATTTTCCGGTGCCATTACCTAGAGTGTATACTTAGTAGCAAGGTTAAGATAATATCACTGAGTGTTTCTGACGTAATTATTAAGGATGGATTTTATCTATTCTTAGTAATGATGCTAAGAATACTAACAACCCTATTGAATGCTTAGCTATATTCTACTTCCTTCAACCCTAGGAACCGTAGTTCCATTCACCCATCTTCGTAACCCCTACTCCAAACTTAAAGTTCTTGGTGCTTAGGAACACGATCGAACCCCCATGCTGGATGCGGGGCATGTTGGCCGGACTAGTACAAATCCTGAGTCTCTGAGTGTTAAGCCATCCGAACTCTACATGCGACGCTAAATTTATTATTTGGCAGTATGAAACGCCAACAATGTCTCAGTGACCTGTATGCATCTGCACTCGTCATTTGTGTTGTGTTTAGGGTGATGGCGTGAGCTCATTACTATTGCAAGTTAACGCTTGTTACTTTTAACCTGGTTTTCTTTAGCAAAAGTTAAGTTATGGTAAGATTGCCTACATTACCAAGCATTATTGTAATCTGACGTATTACCGGATACGTGGAATTCTTAGGCACGCTACGGAATTATTTTCTTTGGTAAAAACTTGCCATTGGCCCATCAGTACTATAAATATGGTGCTTGATTATTGCTCTCTCTTCGATTCATTTCCAGCCTCCTATTCTCCGACATGGAACTTGAGCTTAGTCTAGGGGTGTCTTCAGCTCTAGCAAAGGGCACTGTCATGCATATGCTGACATGTACACGCGCAGGCGATGGAGAACGCCATGATGAGCTTGTGCTAGAACTAGGAGCTCCGACAGTCAAAGGAGACGAACTAGACAATCTGAAGACATCCATGCAACCAGAAGGCATGCAGGGAGATCTTTACCACGGTTGCCCTCTACCAACTGCCTCTGCAGAAACAGGTACCAAAGAATTTTACATATCTGAATCGGCGAGGTTAGCTAGGTACCTCTAAGATTGTGGCTTAAGCACATACGAGCACCCGCAGTGGTGGATTGATCCATCCGGGAGACAGAGCACCATGTGCGCAGCAAGAGGAATCGATTCCTTGAAAACAAAAAGCATCATGGATCCCACATAGAATAATAAAAAATTGCACAGATATTCTTTATGTAATCTTCTCTGCTTTCTTCCGGCGCACACAGCCGCTCGCTCAAGCTTGGTCAGGTAGGTGAGAGATTTGTTTCTTTTTATTCACCACGAGTTGACTCCAAACCTTGCATCGGTTCTTCTCTCTCCTCCATGAGTCATTCGCTCCCGTGGTTGAGTCGGCTCATCTGTATGCCAGATCGGACGATGAATCGCTTTTACTTTCCAACTAGGGAAGCCCTAAGAGCCTAAGTTCTTGTTCTTCCTGGACGTACGGTGACACAAGTCCTTGTGTGTACAGGGAGTGTGAACTCATCCTTGCAGGTGGAAGTTCCTGTGCGCCATGCAGCTAAAGACAACGGTGGGTTTGGTGGTAGAACCAAGAAAAAGCTGAGGCTTAGCAAGGAGCAGTATGGGTTCCTGGAGGACAGCTTCAAGCAGCACAGCACCCTGACGCCAGTAGGTGTTCTGATTACCATATGGACCCCCATACATGTCTATCAAAATGGAAATTACATGTCCTGTCGTAGTTTTTCGAAAAAAAGAGTCCTGATGTGTTAAGATTTAAGTACCACATTTTTTTTGTCTTAAAAAATGAAAACAACTCAACTACCAAATGAAATTCTGAGTATATATAGCTTATATCAGATCAAAGTCATTGTAGAATGCAAGCCCGCCTATCATTGACAAGGATTTTATTTATGTTTCTTCTTATTTGGAGACAAAATAAGTAAGAAGTTAGAATATGCTTGTCTCATTGAATTAAATTAATTTTGTTTTGTTTTGTTTTGTTTTGGAATACTGCAGAGACAGAATAGTGATTTAGCGAGCCAGCTCAACATTGAACCACGGCAAGTGATGATCTGGTTTCAAAACAAAAGAGCTCGGTACTACATGTCATAGACCCTTTTTTCTCATTGATGATGCATATCTTGGTATCTAGTAAAAACTACGGTAGGATAAGTTATTCTACAGCCACCTCTATTTACGATAATTTGTGTAATAATTTATGATAATATGAATACATATTTATGATAGTTGTGTTACTATAACACATGGGATATTAACCATAATGATTATACTAAACCACTTTAGTAAGAAGTTACTATAATTTTGTAAATTAGTATCATAATTATCGTAACTCAAAGTGGTTACAGAATAAATTATTATATATATATAAAATCCTTTTATGAAATATATTATAGCGTGAAATCAATAATATCTCAGGACAAAGCTGCAGCAAACCAAGGAGGAGTGCGAGAACCTGAAACATGGCTGCGCGGCGCTAACACAGGAGAACCGAAGGCTCCAAGCAGAGGTCGCGGGACTGCGTGCCTTGCTTGCCAACCCTGCAAGTTTTACAGCCCCCAAGCAGCTGCTCCGTTCCGTTCGGCACGGCCCTATCAGCTGCGGAGCCACCACCACCTGTGCAGAGGGGCCCGCCAGGACTAATTCCTCCCGTTCCTCTCGTAAGTGCTAGGGCAGCTCGATCTGCCGCTGCCCGATCGACGACGCTGGAGCAGCCGTGTGTGCCATGGCACTGCCGGCCTGGCGTCCCGAGGTGCGCGTGTATAACGTACGGTTAGGAAGATGCATGCGTCCACGCGCAACCCCCCGGCCCCTTCGCCTTGTGAAATTTGAGTACAGGCCTGGCACGTAGGCAAGACGTATGCGCCGCGTGGAAAGGCCCAGCTGGTGCACCGGCACATGTATCAGGAGCTTCTTGTTTTACCGTGTACTCTATGCGTGTTTATATATGCAATATACACTTGTATAGCATGTTAAATATGTAGATATCATCGAGCGCTTTATTGTTTTGTGAGTTAAATAAAGGCTTTGCTCCAGTTTCTTTAGAATCCTGGCTGCCCCAGCTGCGCTCCAATGTGACCAGTCAATCTTTCGGTGGAGAATGGAGATCCGCTGCGAGATTTGAGTTCCGCATGTGCTTTCTCCTAAGACCCATGTCCATTTGTAAGAATACGTTTATTTAATAACATAATCTATTTGTGTACGTGGAAATTGATCCTGACAAACGTATAATATACATCTGGTTCTGTTTTTGAAACCGAGTGTGGCAACCAGCCGTTAAAAAGCAAACACTAGTGGAAATGTCTGTATTTCCAATGGCGCTAGTCTTAAGGGCCCCAATGGAAATGCCCATTTTTACTTGTGGTTGCTTATATCGATCGCTACTGGGAACAGGGGTATTTTGTGGACTTTGTTCATTTCAGCTTATCAGCCGTTTCAATAGTATTTTTCTCTCACTTCAAATTATCCGTTTCAGTACTATATGTCCTGCCGAACAGCTCAACAACTGAACGACAACAAATTCTGACCGCCAGTGCTATATATAGACCAGGTGCGCCACTAGAAACCGTTTTGTTACTATGATACTACCGCGAACAGGCGCGCTGGACTTCCCCCTAAACAGTAAACATGAAAATAAAACAACGCCAAACAAGGTGAATGAACACTAAACAAAAGTGATGAGCAGTAAAACGAACAAACAATAATTGAAAATCGGTGAGCAGTGTAGAAAAGTGTTTTTACGGTGGCCGAGCGCGGAGGAGGCCGGCATTTATTCGTATTTGAGAATATTATTATTATTATTATTATTATTATTATTATTATTATTATTATTATTATTATTATTATATAGACGTGCCATTTTAAATTTTGTATAGAAGGATATCATTATACATGTCCAAACGGGCGCACGGCACTATCCGGCACGCAGCCGCGCGCCGCCGTGTGCCGCCGCATGCGTGCCATGCTGTGTCGCCGTGCCTAGTTCGCGGCCCCAGCACGGTACTATGCCCCTTGAACCGTGCCGTGCCATGCTGTTGGGCACGGCGGCCCCACAGCGGCCGTACCGTCCTTGGCCCGGCGCGGTGTGGCCATCACACCGCCCGCCGAGGCCGGTCCCAGCTTGTCCGCACTGAGGTCGCTGCGCTGCGGCGCCGAGGTCATCGTGCCACCTCGGGGCCGCTATGTCTTGCCACCGCCGCCGCGAGCTGCTGCACCGCCTCGCGCCGTAGCTATTGAGCGGGGCCAGGGGAGCTAGGAAAGGCTGAGAGGGGCGAGAGGGAGGGCGCCATGTTGGGAGAGGCGACCGGCAGTGGGATCCGAGAGGCAGAAGGAATTTACAGGAGAGAGATTAGCGGTGGGCGAGAAGAAGCTGTTGGAGGGAGGCGGAGCGGCGGCCTAGGAGCTGCAGTCTGGTGTCGAGGAAAAAAAATCAGAAGTGTGGAGCAGTTTATTTTATACCTAGGGTTTATAAAGATCTGAATCCAATGGTTAGGAAAGGATACAGAAAACCTAACGGAAGATAGCTATGGGGCTGGCATCGTGCCTACCCATTTAGCCATGCCGTGTCGGCACTATGGACCAAGATGCGGGCCCAGGCACGGACACGGTGGTGGGCCAAGCCAGGCACAGGCACAAGGCAGGCCATGCCGCACCGGGCCTAGGCCCCGTTATTTTCGGTCCAGGCCCGTGCTGGCCCTGCGGGCCTAACTCGCTTGGACATATATAGATATCATCCGGACATGGTAAAGTATCCTTTTTGATTTGTGGGCCAGCGGCATATTTTCTGGTGAAACATCGTATCCGGGACAGTAACTACAAAGAAGCTTGTTGAGACAAAGTAAACGGTGACACTGACCCGGCCGGCTTTACATATCATTTAGCCAGGCTAACCTTATTAGCTAGTTGTACGCGTACGTCAAGCACTGGTACTTCTTGTTTTGCGTGAGTCATCCACTCATCCTGGAGATGTGCTCATTACTTTAGTTATCGGATAAATTAATTAATTGGCGTGCAGGTTTGTCGCCAGATCTCATTAGATTCGAATGTACAAAATGAATCATTAACAACATGCCACACGTTGAATTATTTCCACATATCTGCAAAAATAACAAGAAAAGAAGCTTTTCCTGTCCCGAAAACTGGAACAATCAACTTGTACATGGGTCCAAAACAGATGATGTTCTAAAAATGGGTTCAAAACAGATGACGTTCTAAAATGCACGTAGCTGAACTTTTAAAGCACGAAATACCAGGATAGGTAATAAAGTAATATTACTTGTTATGGAAGGAGGATATACGAAGATTTTAATACTCAAAAGAACTTCTAAAATATGGAGCTATTGGCTAACCCTAAAGATTTAGATGGGGTGTTGAAGGAAAAGAAGTTCCCTGATGGCTGTAGCAAACATGGCTCAGATGGCTGTAGCAAACATAGCTCCAAAGCCATGTCCTTTGTGATTTGGTCATTGAATAACAATATAGACATTTGGAATAACAAGTTTGTTAAGAATGTGAATTATAGAGATTATAGGTCATAAGGATGCAAGCAAAGATTGGCTTGAAGAAGAAGCCAAAAACAGTAAACGTATACTGGTTTGACCAAATGATCCGGCAGTAGAAGGTTGTATGCGCTGGAGTATTGGACATGGTAGTAAATATGCAGAAGGAAAAACAACCACCGAATACTGCGATGGTGAAGAAAATTGAGGGACCCGAGTAAGCGACAGTATTTATGTACAATAGTTGATGAATGGGTTGGGTTCGAAAATTGGAGTAGTCAGCGAAATATTGGATGGACCGGATGATCCGTTAAAGGGATAAATATTACGCATACAGTATTCTTAACGGAAAAAAGTGGCAAAAATAGAGTAAGCCACCGAAAAAAAAACCATTTATTTGACTATGCTATAGTGGATTGGGCCCATGTTGCAAATAAAAATGCAAGCACTTTAAGCGCTCAACTTGAATAGCAAAGTTTTGTGCCCGTCGGCGCACGCTACCATACAAATAATTTATCGATGCGGTCTTCACGGTGGTTTTGGAACCGCTACTACACAGCAATCAATTGTACAAATGAGGCATTTTCAAGGGCGGTTTTGCAGCAGCCCCATAAAAATCTATTTTTAGTGAGTCAACCACCCACCCCCTGAAAATCAGTTTTCAAGGGCCCCTAACAATATTTTTTTAAAAATAAAAAAATATAATTAAACTACCCAAAGAATGGAAAAAAATTCTCATGACTGAGCCGCGGACACACGATCACGTGTCTCAAGTTTCACATTTTTCCGCCACATTTTTCCACACACACACACACACACACATACCCACAGTCACTTATGATCAAGTATAGGATGTTATTCTTTTATATTAACTTCTATGAATATTGCCCCTTATTGTTCTCAAATAAAAAACATTTCAACTTCAAAACAACTTTGGTTTAGAGTGCGTCTCTATCTAAGGTCATTTGAAAATTTAGAAATTTAAATTTTAAAACCTAAGAACTTTAAATATATATTTGGGCCCTCTAAACAATCTCAAATAAAAAAGTAAGATATAAATTTTACTTTAAATTTATTTGCTTAGTAGTTATTTTTAGGGATGGTTTACTCAACAAACACCTCTAAAAATCGATTTCTAGGGTCGGTTGATTGCGTCAGCTGTATTAGGGCCGGTTTCATTAAATCAGCCGCCCTTAGAAATTGAATTTATGGGTGGTTTGGAAGCTTGGGCCAGCTGGTGTCTAAAAAATTTTTTGCAAGCGTCCATGAAAATCATTTGTGCAGCAGTGGCAAGGGCCTGGCAGCATCGCAGAGAAGATGGAAGTGCTTTTAAATCCCGTATCCTATGACACTACTAC
>JADLZL010007522.1:0-17813 GCA_015844335.1 Chrysopogon serrulatus | reverse complement strand
CTTTAAATAAATTAGAGGTCTTGGAAACCATGGCGGTTTGGAGCACCTTATTTTCTTTGTAATAAGTACAACTACAACTACAACCCTGCATAGGTTAGTTTGATTGATTTTTTTTAGAAACAAAATGAAGAGCTATTGTGGCAAACTTTTGTATGTGAGGATAATCTTATCCTTCGTTATTTTTGGGTGCCTGCCTTTCCATTGTATGTTTACACCACCATCTTGTCTTTGGATGAACTTTTATGTGTGTGTATATTATCTCTGGCTTTACTTATAATTTTGTGTCCAACAGGTAGTCCAGTACTCTCCAAGGATGGAGATACAAAAACCTACCAAAATAGTCCTAGCAACAAAACATTAGAAACTTTTGTGCTGAGGAACGCATCGGTACCTGAGACAAAATTTACAATTAAATTCTGTATTAACAATACATGTGGGGAGGCTGACTGCTATTGTTGTATAAACGAAAAGCCAATTCGTTGCTACTATTCAATGGAAGCTTGTCAGGTTATGTGCCCTGCATGCAACCCTGTGTGCCCACCATTGCCACAGCCTTAAACAGGGACAATGGTGGGTCATCCATAATCTTATGGTCAATCCTTAATGGAGAGCAAATAATTAATGTAATAGTGTGTTTTCAGTATACATAGTAATTGTGTTTTGTTCTATGGGGTAATAATTTGAATGTACTCCCTCAGTTTCCTAAAGAATGTCATTGTGGTTAACAGTCAAATATTTAAACTTTGACTATAAAGTCCTAAAGACCATGCACCTAGGACTCACCCACTCAAGAGTCAACACTCAACACATGTGGCAGAACCTTCTAAATTATATGGCCCACAAGCACCTGACATGTCCCTAAGACCTCTGTCAGCTATGCTTGCGTACCACATAACCTAAAAAAGCTCTGTCGGGTGAACCCCCGATAAACCACAATTCCTCCAGGATCGATACTTACAGAGACATCACAATATTACAACAGTTTTCATACAAAAATGCCAGAGTAGCGGAAGACTTACAATAACTTAATTTACAAACCATTTGTAAAACTTATACAAACCAGAGTATCATTATTACATAACAGCGGAAGTATCATTACTTAACTTTATTACAAGCCACACAACGAAAGTGCCCTGCCCATGGCCACACAATCTATTCTTCATCAGTTCCTTCCTCGATGACCGTCATGCAACAAGGGCCATAGCACTTTTGTTCACACGGTCCACCTGCAACGGGGTTAAACAAACCCTGAGTACAAAAAGTACTCCGCAAGACTTACCCGACCAAAAATTGGGGAGAAGACTCAGAAATGCTGGCTAATAGGAATCAAGGTAAGACTTTAGCAAGATCAAATGACACCTTTGCAAAAAGAGACTAAGCCAATCCTTACTTTACTACAACAATCACTTGTCAACCATGTAACGGATTCAAAACTTCTCATCATCAACTTCCATCATTACTACGATGCTGGTGCGAGGATTAAGTCTCCCATATCGTGGAGCAACGACGATTCGAATCGCTTTATATACCCAAATGGGGCTTCCTAGCCACACGATGTATGCAGGACCGAACATCTTACATACATCAACTCACGCTTGCATTTCTCCGGCCGAGCGGGTCCTAGCCACGCAGTGCAAGACACCATCTCCCTACGCCGCGGTCCCTTCCACGGTGGTCCCATAGGATGGGTACACGCTACGCTCGTCCCCGGTTGTCCGTTCTCGTCGTGGATAGTACAAGGGAGCTTACCGCCATTAGCATGCGACTAGTACTATCCAATAACCTCATGATCCAAGGGCCAAGGCAACGAGCGGTTGCTTAACCGACTCACAAGTGGGCGACACTACACCGGGGCACTAGCCCTTCCCCCGTGCAAGTCACTCCACCCGGTCTCAATTTACTCCTCATCATGTTCTTGTTGCGTACCCTTGACCCGATCAAAGTGAAGGGATACCAACAAGTAACATCGTTTTTCATAATTGCCCTCAACGGGGATATTGTTATCACACCTTTAGAAAACATTTCATAAGGCCTATGCTATCGCAGGGGCTAAGCATACACTAGCATTTGCGAAATCAAAACAGGTATCCAGGGTATATATCAAGGTACGGTAGATGCATCAAAGTAGGATCACACAACTCCTGTTACCTAATGCATCACATCATCAACATACAATATAAAAGCTTTTTGAAAAACAAGGAGGTGGTTGAATGCATCCGGGGCTTGCCTTGGGGCTCGATGAAGTTAGGAGCAACTACCCAATCACCAAGATCAGATCTAACCTTCTCACGATGATCACCTTCTTCGAATACTAGAGTTGGATCAACTCCTTCCTTGGACGGCACAGCTACATGATAAAGATGCATGATTACAATGCAGTAATAAAAAGAGCATGCGATAATGATGCAACGATTGTTAATCTACCTTGAGTACAACTTTCCTTCACGGTATAGTTGTACTAAGGAATTATAGCTAGCGTCGACTACGACGGACTAACGGTACGTAATCAACATAAAATGCCGAAGGTCATTAGGGTTAATGACCTAGGGTCATCACTCAATCCAAAATCAAGCAACCTTAATAGTGATTAAGGTTGATTACTACTTTATTAACCATTTTTACAGTTGTTGAAAGCCATTAATTAACTTGCTAATTGAAGATTAATTAAACCCTAATTGGTTAAAGGATTAATTAATTAAACAAGATATTAATTAAGCATAATACAAAAATTAGTCAAATCATAATCAAACTTCATAATTAAGATCATCATCATCTAATTAGCACACAAAACAAATTTCATAATTTTTGGACTTATATTTTAATTATTAAAAATCATTAAAGTGGCATTTATTAATTAAAAAGAGTAAATTATAGAACAATTAAATTTTATTGGAAAAACAGAGTTAGTATTTTTTTCTTGACAGAGCATAACACGAGAGAGCATACACATATTTTTTGCACAATTTTATTTGCCCAAAATAAATTATAACAAAAAGATGAAATCAGTTTTGAAAAACAAATTTGAAAAAGAAAAGCATTTTCCTCCTCTGTTGGGCCTCAGCAGGCGGCCCAAGACATCGCCGCTCCCACGCCAAGACGCCGCCTGCTGCCTCCCTCTTCCTCTCTCATCCTCACCGACAGGGGCGGGCCCAAATTGCCGGCGCCTTCTTCCCTCTTCCTTCTCTCGTCCGAACAGAGAGACGGTGGCGCCAGGCGGCGGTCATCCTCGTCGGCGGCGAAGCTAGGGGACGACACGAACTCCACCACACCCTTCCTAACACTCCGGCGAACCTATCCATGGGGCAAACCGGCCAAAGCCATGTTCGGAGGAGACATGACCGTGGCCATGGCGGCTTCGGTCCACGCAGCACACTGGCGGCGCTTGGCGGTGTTCCTATGGATGCGGCGCGGTAGAGACCTCAAAACAAATCGTGTCGAACCCGGTAGCTCACCTAGACTTTGAAACGATCACTTGATTCGACGGACATACGATGAAAATGCTCGGTCACCGGCGATGGCGGTCACTGGCCCGGCAAAAACCGACCGGTGAGGCGGCGTTCCCACGACTTTGGTGCTCAACTACGAAAACGATTGAGCCGACCATGTTCGGTGATAAAAGGCGAAGCTAAGACAAGGAATTTATTTGCTAGAGATGCACCGCAAAGCTATGATCGGTGGGGGGGGGTGCTCACGACGGCGTCCGTCCGGCCGGAAATGGAAGAAGATGACACCGTCCGAGCGATTGCGGTGGCGTCAAAGGCTGCTACCGGGTTTTTCGTGGATGCGCAACTAAGTTGCGGGGTTGCTGGTTAAAATGATTGGACAGTGGAGGTGGGATGGCCGTGAATTTCACCGATGACCGGAGGGAGCAACGGCGGTGAGGAAGAAGAAAGAGAAGAATTGGTGGCCGGCTCAAGCTTTTATAGGGCAAGGATGGGTCGTAGAGGTGGCCAGGGGCTTCACGACGGTGGCTAGGTGGTCGGAGACGCGTGTGAAAGCCGGAAACGGCGAGAGAAGCCACGGCGGCGCCGGTGACTCGATCGGCATGGGCGGGGTGCAAGGTGTCCCCCTCTCCCTCAGTATAAGCATAGCGAGATCTTTTCATTCCCATTTTCGAAATTACTTTCAGAAATTGAACTACACTCAAAAATATTTCAAAATACAGATTGCTCAAAATTTTATGCTCTACAACTTCTATTAAAGAAGTTTTGTCAGATTCCAAATAGTTTTTGAATTGCATTTCAAATTTAAAAGAAAGGCAAAAACCCTAACTTTAAGGATTTCAAAATTACTTTTAAATTTTGAATAAAAAGATGAAAATCTCCAAAAATAAAAGTTGTTCTATTTTTCAAGATCTACAACTTTCATTTAGAAAGTTTTTCATGAAACCAAATAATTTTTGAATTGGAGTTTAAAAATCAAAAGGGGACATTTCCCAATTTGGAGAACTTTTGAAATTATTTAAATTTTCATCCAAAAACTTGAAAAACTTTATATACCAAACTTGTAGAGCTCAAAGATATGTACAATCTATATTTTTGAAGTTTTCCCAAATTTTAAATATTTTGAGATGAAATTGAGAAAAGGAGCAAAAGGCTTTTGAATTTCAGCTTTTGAAAAGGATTTTCAAATTGAATTTTTGGGCAATTAATTGGTAGTGTTGTGGTACTTTTCAAACCCAACCAATAGCACATTTTCAAAGTACAAAGTTCATACTTTGAAATGGTGCCAAAGTTTGGTAACTTTTATTTATAAAATTAATTATGGTTAGCTCATCAATATTGAAAGTGATATTCAAATTCCAACACTTAACCAATTTGACTTGGGGTTGGGATTTGAATTCCAAATTCAATCTTGATTCTTTCTTTTGCATCATGTGACTTGTAAAACATGTTTGATATGTGAGTCAGAGTTAGCCAAGCACTTGCAAACATCAAGATTAGTTTTAGTTGATTGCTTTTATAATCAAGATGCAAGTGAAATTTAAATGGTGTACACAAACACATACGATATGAAAGAGCACAAACAACCCTAAAATTAAATAAACTCATTTTAACTGTACACATTAGAGTGCTCTAATCATAAATGCTTATACAATGATGATGATGACATGGCAGGTTTAGGTTAACGTAACACCGTGGGTGTTACAACACACGATACATGCATGGATGCATATATGCTTTTTCTCTACCTACGTATATTGGGGAAGAAATAAGTGTAAGAAGTCTAAATTCTTTTTTTTTCAAGATTTATTTATGGAAATTTGTGCGCAAATTCAACGTCGACAAAAATCTAAAATATGTTACGACAACAAACCGGCCCGGCATTGAAGGAGCCGTAGTCTGTGGGACGATATCTGGTCGGCCCTACCTTGGGGGTGCCCGAGGTAGTAGATGAGATCGAGGGTGGTGAGGTGCGCGAGATCAAGAGCAAGAAAGTAACACGAGACACGGGTTTAGACAGGTTCAGGGCCGTCGAGGTGGCGTAAAACCCTAGTCCCGTGTTCCGGTTGTGGATTATGATCGGGAACAATCTGTTTTGGAGGGGGTCCCCGCCCGCCTTATATAGTCGGGGGCAGGGTTACAAGATCAATCTAATCTTGCTTTCCCTGATCGGCACACGCCCGGCCGACCAGAAATCCTAGGTTCAAGGAAACGACGCCCGATGATCTAGGCGGATCATATCGCATGCCGAGTCTTGCGCCTTACTCCACGGTCTTCTGGTAGCGCTCGGCATGGTCTTCTCGGGCCGGGCCTTTGCCGACCGCTCGGCCTGAGCCCTCGGAGGATACCGGGGGAGCAATCCCCGCGGCTAGTCCCCCGAGCAGCTTGCGTGTCTCAACCCAAGGTTGGGAACCATTCAAGCGTCTTCCTTGGTGCCGGCAATTCTTCCGACCCGGTGTCCGGGCGGTGCGAAAGTCGATCAACGGATCCGACGAAGTCGTGGCGGTCGGCGTCGCCGAGGCCGACCGGTACGGTGGAGGGAGGGAGAATCAATCGCCGTGGAACACACAAATGGTCGCTGCGGTTGAGAGGAACGCAGGAGGTCCCACCGTCGGGAGACGCGAGCTGCTCAAGAGGAAAAAAGAAAAAAAGAAAGATCTCCTAAGCATACGGGTCCCGTGTACCACGTCGTCGCTTCCTTCGCGACGTGTACCACGTAGTCCCCGAGACCGGGTAGTAGGCGAGGCATGAGACCGGTGCCGGGGATCAAATTTGTCAAAGTATGAGTTGTTGAATCTTTGACCGCATGCCCCCCAGACGCTTGTCATCTTCTAGGGTCCAAACTTTGGTTTACGCCGGGTGCGGGGGCTGCGACCAGCGGTCGAAGCCGGTGGGCCGGCCCACCGGGCCTAGCATCCTCGTGGAAACATCGCGCCAGATCCCAGCCCGCGGATAACCACGGAGCGGCGGCGCGGTTTCCCACGGAAGGAAGGCGAAGCGAGCGGCGGCGCCCGACACCGTCATAGATCTATTTTAAGACCGGGCATGGCCTTTCGGTCACACTCTTTGCCTTCCTCTCGACGCCTCGCAACCCCTCTGCCTCTTCGCTTCCTCTGCACAACCAACCTTTCTCTCCCATCACCGGCGCTCCCAATCCGAAACCTAGATCCGAAATGGCCGGCGGCAGGGGCAAAGTGTGGTTCCGCGGGGCGGCGGCGCGCATCGGGCGCGGGCGGAGATCCCGAGGCGCGGGAGGTCCGCCTAACGCTGGAGGTGGAGTGGGCTGCTTCGACGGCGCGGGCGGTCCCTCGATGAGCTCGTCCGCGGACCAGAGTCTTTGCCCGACGAGGCGCGCCGGCCGGCGCCCGCCGGAGGTGAGTCCTTCCCCACCCCGGCGAGCGGTAATGAGCTCGTAGTGTTTGCGGATTATTTCCGCGCCGGGTTCGGTTTGCGGCGCACCCCTTCCTCCGGAAGCTTCTTGCATACTACAAGATCCGGCTCATTCATCTCCACCCCAACTCCATTCTTCATCTTTCTGTTTTCATCCATTTTTGCGAGGCTTTTCTCGGCATTCCTCCCCACTTCAACCTCTTCCGCCATCTCTTACGCTGAGGGCGTTCAGGAGCCGGCTCACCCAAGGTGGTTGGTGGCCTCTATCTTTGTCTTCGGGACGGGATGAGGAACCCATATGCAGGGGCGCCCTCGGCTCTTCCATCAAGGGATGGAACACCCAATGGTTCGTCGTCAAACCCCGCTCCTGAGATCTCAAATGAGGTGAGCAGTGGTGGAGCGTCAACTCAAGCGGGTCCGGCGGCCGTCATCTGCCGACATGATGCGGGTGGAGGGAGCTGCTCGGCATCATCCGCCCCATGAACCTCGCGGGGTGGCGGTGGCTATCGACCGTCTTTGCGGCGCATCCAGCCATGCAAGGAGCGCGAGCACCCGGGGTACGAGTACTCGGGGACAATGATCCATGGCGTGAGGCCGGAGGGCGATCTCTAAGGAGGTTCTCCTTCGGGCGGCTCACGCCGTTTTTAAATCGGAGGGTACCCGGTGAGGAGCTCGGGTATCACGAGTCTTTTCTACAGCCTGGGCAATCCGACCGGCGGTGAGTTTGTGCTTTGTTATAGTGTGTATGTGTGTGATTGGCCATTTGCTCAAGCCGCCCCGTTTATGCAAAGATCGAGCCGTTTATGTGCCGGATGTGCTTGACGACACTGGCCGGTAGTGGTGCCGGCGGCGACCAATGGAGAAATCCGAAGATTGCGGAGGACCTGCCTGAACGAGGGGACAGCCGGAAGGCGATCCCAAGCGTCGAGCCAAGGGCCCATCGGCGAAGGGTGGCTCAGGAAGGCGCCTTCGCCCAAGAGGCGCAAAGAAGGAGACAATGCCCCCGTGCCTCGTCTGTTCGAGATCGGCGAGGAGCGAGAGGCGAGAGCGAGCCGTCATCCTCTCGGATGGCGAAGATCGGGGAGGAACCGAGGAGACGTTGGACGAGGCGCGTCCGGCGTCGGTCGGCGTCGAAGGCTGGCGACTCTGCGCGCGGCCGGTGTTTGAGGAAAATGCCGCCAGCGGGGCGCCCAAAGCGGCCGGCGGCCATCGGTGCCGCCCGTCCGACCCAGCAAGGGGCGGGCAGCTGCAGGAAGGCCCCCGGCGTTTCAGCTCGGCACCGGCGATCAGGCACATAAGTACCAACTCGTTTCTTTTTTTGTTCACGGTGTTGTCAGGGTTTGGCTTAGGAGTGTGCGTTGCGATCCGTGGAGGAGGACCCGGCCATGCGGGGGAGGATGACTGGTCGTCGAGACAGCCCACCTCATGCGGCCGATCGCGGGGTGACTCCCGACCAGCCATCTGCCCAGGGCTGGTGGGGGGCTCGATCCCCAGCCCTGTTCGGGCTCTGCGGAGGCTGCGGCCTTTGTTCGCGGCCGGCCGGGAGGGCGCTCGGCGGCCTGCTCCGTGCCCGTCCCCGCCGTCCGCCCGGCAAAGGTGGCGCCACGGCGGAGACCGGGTGGCCGGGGCGGAGCCAGGAGCCGGAGGGAGGTGGTGCGGAAGTGCCCGCCCACGGGAGGAGCTCAGCGGCTTTGCCGCACGTTCTATCGACCCCCGTGGTGAACGGGTGGAGGTGGTGGACCCGGCGAGATCGCCGTCGAAATATCAAACCGACGTCCGGATCCTCGGAGAAGCTGCTCAGCCAGAGCTCGCAGTAAATCATATTGTTTATGCGTTTGATAGTGTTGCGAGCTTATGTCGAATATGCATGTAGGAGCTGGCCCAGGCGGGGCGAGACGCGGGCACGTCTGTGAGGAGCCGGGCGGTCGCCTACTCTGAAAAATGAAGGCCCGACAACGAGCGGCTTCTCCGTGAAAGACCAGCTTTTGGCGGAGTCGGTCGGCCTGCTCGGCGCAATCTGAAGGCCGTTCGTGAAGACGACGACCGGCTGCCCGGCAGGAAGAGCCGGAGCGTGAGAACGCTCGGCTCGTGGAGGCGGCCCGCCGCCGGTGATCGGCGTGGCCAGCGCGGGCAAACACTTTGCGGGCGCGGAGTGGCCATTATGTTTTCCCCTACCGTCCTTTTCGCTCTTGTGTTCTGTGCTGACTTGTGCTCGGCCTGCATCATTTGTTCTGCGGTTGTGCGGGAGAACGCGACGGGCGCGCAGGCGGACTTGAAACGGCGTCTTGCGGCCGAGGAGCGGATGGAAGACACCATCGTCCTCCCCGACCTCGCCTGCTGAATCTCGTCGACCCAGACGGAGGGGGCTGCGACGGGGCGTGCTCGGGGAACGCTACCCTTGGTCTCGCGTTTCCTGGTGCGGTGCGGACCGTCCTACAACAAACACGGGTGTTTGTTCATGGAGCGGCTGCATTTCTTTGCCGGCATGCACCGGCTACAGTCGGTCGCACTATCCCCGGGTGGAGTTGTCCCGGTCGAGGCGGGTTTTGCCCGGACCACGTCGGTTGCCGACCAGGGAGAAGCCGGCGCCGAGTCCTCCGATGTTGCCATCAAGGTAGTAGAGGACCTGGACCTGTTCGGCGTCTTTGAGGCCGGCGCGCCCTAGGAGAAGAGCGTTAGAATTGACTTATGTATTGCGTGTGGAGACGCAGTATGCGTAAATGATGTTAATATCACTTTTGTTATGCATGTAATGTGTTTGCCGTAATGCCTGCGTGTGTGACTTTGTCGTCTTGCCGGACCGGCCCAAGTTTCCTAGTATCTCATAGCGCTAAGGGTATGTTCCTTGTATTCTTGCGTAGAGGGTACCGGGGTCCCCCCGGGAATTTGCTTGGTCTTTCCATAACGCAGCGAGGCGAGCTGCTAGCACGTGTGGGTTTGGACCGGTGATGGGGTTGCTCGATCGGTTTGAGTTAAAGTGCGTCTTGGGCGGTCTTATTGGCGTATAGTGCGTGGATAGCACATATGAAAAATGAATGCACGAGGAGAAAAAAGAGACAAGACAAAAAAGACATTAAATCATATATATATTTGGATTACAAAGGAAACTTGAGTACATATCTTTGTTCATCTTGACTTATCGGGCGTAAAACGTGATAGGTGCTCGGCGTGCCGAGTTTGGGATATCGCGCCCGTCGACTCCACCAGCCTATAGGACCACTGGTCGGGTGACTTCCTTGACGATAAAGGGACCATCCCAGGAGGAGGAGAGCTTATGCATGCCTGCGAGAGCTCGTGGCGGCGGCGTAAGACCCGTCGCCGACGATCGCGAAGGGCGCTCCGGGACGTTGCGGTTAAAATAGCGACGGACGCCCTCTAGGTACTTTTGCCGCCGTCGGATGCGGGCGGCTAGGCGTTCTTCTTCTGCATTAGGCGTCGTCGGCCGCAAGGCTGGTCGGAGGTTTCCTCGGAGTAGTTTTCCACTCTTGGCGATCGGAAGGCGACGTCCTCGGGTAGGACAGCTTCCGACCAGTATACCATGTAGTAGGGGGGAAACCCGTGCTCCGACGTGCGGCGTCAGCCCCCTCGATGGCTGGTGGAAGTTCCTTGACCACCTTCCCGGTGCTTGTCGTCCCTTCGATCAGGCGCTTTTTAAGTGCGTCCAGGATCATTCCGTTCTTGGCGCTCGGCACGGCGTTGGCACGTGGAGTGCGCGGGAGACATATTGACCAAGATGGAGCGCTCTTCACAAACTCCCGAACTTCGATTCCCGTGAAGTTTGACCCGAGGTCGGTGATGATCTTTGTTCGGGATGCCAAAGCGGTGAACGATTTCCTCAAAGAACTCGGCGGCCTTCTTGCTTGTCGAGCTGGCGAGTGGTTTGTACTCAATCCACTTGGAGAACTTGTCGATGGCACGACCAAGATGCGTATTTAAAATTGCCCGGGTGCGGCTCAAGGGGCCGATCTGGTCGAGTCCCCCAGGCTGCGAACGGCGGTAGCGGGATCGTCATTAGAGCGTGGAAGCCGGGCAGTGTGAGGCTGCTTGCAAGCGAAGAACGGCATCCCTGCAATGTCGCACCAGGTGTTGGGCGTCGGCTCTGGTCGGTCGGTAAAAAATCCAGCTCGGAAGGATTTCCGCGACCGGGTTCTAGAGGCCCGATGGCTTCCCACGAGTCGGCAAAGATGTGTTTCTTTAGTATCTTCAAGCCTTTCGCCGCGAGGCAGCACTTTGCGAGCAGTTCAAGCGTTGGCGCGTTCTCGCATCGCCGAAGCCCTCTACCCCGGGGCAGTGCTTGCTCCGCCGTATCAAACGCTCTGTCTCCCGCTTTGTCGACTTGAGGACCCTCCAGAGTTAGGTGAGGTATTCGGCGATGAGCGGGAGCGCCAGTCTTCAGCGTCGATGGCCTTGACGAGTGCGACGCCTTCTCCGCATGTGGGGTCGGGTTGGGCGTCGCTACGCCTTGCCGATAGATGGTGTCGAGTGTCGGAGGTCGTCAAGCGCCAAATACGCTGGCGGAATGGCTTTTAGTGTAGAGCCTAACTTGGAGAGCCGATGGACGGCCCTCGAAGAGTTTTTCTTCGAACGATGTGGTGGAACTCAATGCCGTAGAATTTGTTCTCGAAGTTTCCGGGATTTCCGGCGATGGCGTCCATTTTCTCGGCCCGGTGCAAGACCGGTCTTTGTTTTGGTTGGCGACCGGGCCGAATCGCCGAAGATTTCCAGGCGTTTGATCCCCAGGGATATAGCAATCTTGATGCGGTGGATGGCGGCCTTAAAGATCCGGCGGCGTTGTTAGATGCCTTGAAATGTATTCTCAGGACGTATCGGGAGTTCCTCGCCGCTTGGAGATACAAAGTACGACCCCCGCCCCGACCCGCTCACATTTAGCGCACCGTCAAAGTACATCTTCCAAAGTCTTTGGGGTGCTTTTCGGTGGGACTGTTCCTGGACTGTCCGTCCACTTTCGGCGATGAAGTCGGCCGAAGCGCAGGACTTTATCGTCTGGCTCGCGTATTCAACGGTATTTACGGCGCCGATTTCACCTGCCATTTGGCGATTCTTCCGTCAACCTCCTTGTTCTTTATGATGTCGCCCGATCGGGGGATTGGGACACCACCGTTATCTTGTGAGACTGGAAGTAGTGGTTCACTTTGCGTGACGTCGGTAGGGACGGCGTAGATGAGCTTTTGTATTTGCGGGTAACGAGTTTTGGACTCGTTCGGGACCTCGCTTATGTAGTAGACCCAATTCACCTTGAATGCATGCCGGGTTCGTCCGCCGATTCGGCGGCGGCCGGTGTAAAGGAGACCACCGGTCGTTCTTCGCGATGTAAAGGAGGAGATCCTCGCCGGTAGCGGAGCCGTTAAGGCAGAGGCGTCGTCAAGAAGACCTTGAGCTCCTTGAATGCCTCGTCGGCCTCAGTCCAAACAAACTTATTGACGCTCGGAAAGCGGAAGAAAGGCATGGCCCTCTCTCCTAGCTTGGAGATGTACCGACTTAGGGCTGCAAAGGCCGAGCTCTACAGACTTCCTTGATATTGGTTGGCGGCAACATTTTGGTTATGGCCGACACCTTCTCGGGGTTTGGTTCGATCACGTGGCTGGCGACGTATTCCCGGCAGGGATTCGAGGAAGCTCGAAAATGCACTTGTTTGGATTGAGTTTCCATCGATACACTCGTAGACTTTTTGAATGTTTGGTCAAGGTCGGCGATTAAGCTATCGGCGGTTTTAGATTTCACCACAGCGTCATCGGCGTAGGCCTCGGCGTTGATGCCTATCACGATCCTTCGGGCATGCTTGAATTGTCCGGCCGGTGATGCGTCGCCCGGCATTCTTTAGGCGAAGGACATCGTCGTGTAGCAATAGGCGCCGAATGGAGTTATGAAGGCGTTTTGACCTTGGTCGGACTCCTTTAGAGGCGTCTGGTGATACCCGGAATAACGGTCAAGCGAGAGGAGTTCGCGGCGGGGTGGAATCTGACCTGCCGATCGCGAGGGAGAGTGAACGGGTCTTTAGGGCGTGTTTGTTAAGATCGGTGTAATCAACGCATTCGCCATTCTTTATTGCTTTTTAAGGACGAGGGACTGGGTTTGCGGCCACTTTCGGCGTGATACACTTTTTTGATAAAAACCGGGCTAAGAGCCGTTGATTTCTACCCTAATAGCCTCTTTTCTTGTCCCGAATCGGTGAGTTCGCTGACCAGAGCTTGACGGAGGATGAGACCTTTTCGGGCGTGCTCGCATATTTCCTCGGTACTCAGGGCATGTCCGTGGAGTTTCCATGCGAACACGCCCACGTTGTCCCTGAGGAAGCCGGACACGGCGTCTTCCTATTTGGGGTCGAGGTTGGCGCCCGATCCGAGTGACCTTGGAGGGTCACCCGTGCCCAAGTCGATGACCTTGGTCTCCTTGTTTTGATGGAGGAGCCGCGTGGTTCATTGGCCGGGATCTCCGGGTCTTCCTGCGGCACTTCTTTGAGTCGGGCGAGGCACGCTGCATCTTAGCGTGAGGCCGGCGGTCTCGTTTGATGATGTAGTTCTTGCTCGCAAGGCGTGGATGCCTCGTGCCTGTAGCGGTGTGAGCACACCACGAGAGCTGGCATCTTCATCACGGGTAGGCGTAGTGAGGGACGCCAAAACTTGTGGTAGGGCGTCCCCAAGTATGGCATGATGGGCCGTGGTCGGTCTGCTGACGTGAAACGGCGGGTTTCGCCACCGGAACCGCCCGGGGTGCCAAACTGCATCGGGGGTCACTTGGCGAAGCGGGTCCGATGGCTTGTCGGGATGATGCCCTGCAGCGGAGAGATGGCCGTCGTAAGGCCTCTTCGGGATGCCGAGTTCGGAGCGACTTTGGGAAGAGTATGTTCAGGAGCTCCGCTGCGTCGATGAGGACACGCTTGAAGTGGGCGTTGCCGATCCTTTGAATTAGGACCGAGCGCCGAGGGTATGGTATGTCCAGGCCGCGGTCTTCCCTGTTGAAGGTGATGGGCTGGTCGGGACCATGGCGGGGAAAGCGGGGTCGGCTGATAGTTTTCTCGTCTGGAGGCGCCACTGACCCTCTGGCGGTCGACTTCTTGCTCCTCTTGCTTTCCATTGCGTGTGGCCCACCGCGGATCATTAGCTACGCTCTTGGGCCGGTGTTTGAGTGCGAAATACCGTGCAGTTCAGGGTCATCTTCTTTATACGCCGCCGTTTTTGTGCGTCGTCCGGCGGCGTTGGCGCTTCATGTCTTCTTCGGAGGAAAACTTTGCCGGAGCCGTAGCATTGGCGCATGGTGTCGCGTCGCATTCTTAGTGGATCGGGCACGGCTGATCCGAGGACTTTGTCGAACTTCGGCGTCGAGGTTTCGCTTGACGCGTGACTTGGCGTTGTTCACGTCGGGCGGCGTCCTCGGTATGCGATCAGCGGTCGCGGTTGTCGTGGCGATGATCCGACCTTGATCCCTACAGTCGGTGTTGCGATCGTTGGGCCGAGGAGCTCGGCGGCGGAGGAGGGGGCATGGGCACTCTTCCTAGACGAGGTCTGTGGTGCCCGCTCCCTCTCCCACAATGCGTGGCGTCGGTTTCATCATTCGCCCGATTGTTTCGGGCGTTTTTACGTAGACTTCCTTGGCGGGGGGTTGCTGTATGTGAGTCCTCGGATGAAGGCCGTGATGACGTCGGTGTCATTGGCGTTAGCTATTTGCGTCGCGTGGAAAGCGGCGAATGTATTCTGGGGAGGCGTCTCGTTGGGACGTTATAACGGTCGGATAGAGTGGCGTGGCTTGGTGATCACGTGGCCATATGTAATTGTCCACAAGCAAGCTTCGGAGTTGCGCCCGGTTAGCCGATGGGTTCTCCTCCGATCCGTGAACTTGATTGAGGGGTGGTAGGGGCGAGAGCATGACGGAGCAAGTAATTTTGCCATCGTGTCTTCCGTTCCCCCGGCGGGCGGCTCGGCGTGCGTTTGGAGCCAGCGCTCGGGGTTAGCCTTGCCGTCGTGGGCTCCACGTTCGAGGGGATCCGGAAGTAGGCGGGCCTGCCGATGGGACGCCGCACGTCTTAGAGGGGCTTGGGGCCCTCGATCACTGGCGCCGTTGCGGTCGGAGCCCGTGCTCGGCGTCGGCGCGGCGGCGCTCCATCTCGGCGTTGTGAGGCATCGGTGCGTCGGGCGTCGATGGCGCGGCAGCGTCGCGTCCGGCATTGATGATCGCTCGAGGCGTCGGCGGGTCGGCTGGTTGATAGTTGGATCCGGCATGTCGTGGCCGCCTACGTTACGCGTGATGGCTGCGCTACCTCCCGTCATTGTCGCGATCGGCGGGAGCGTCCGGATCTTCCCAGGCCGTGGTCGGATGCGGATGTGGAGGATCCGGACGGCATCTCCGTAGCTTTGTTCACCTGCACTTGGCGGCCTTGATGAAAGCTTTAGCCCGGTTTACGAGGGGTCGGGGCAAAGCGCCTCAAGCTCGTTGGCGGCGGCGAGATTGGCGCCCGAGGTCGGCCTTCACGATCACGTTGATCGATGTAAGGCGAACTCTTACACCAAGTTCTGTAGGGTGGCGTCTGGGCGGCGCATCTCGGAGGAGACAACTGCTCTGTTCCTCGTAAGCCACGCGGCGTTCGGCTCGTCGGCATTCTGCTGGCCCTCGTGATCGGTAGCGATGTCCATCTGTCTCGTCGTAGGTGGGTCCTCGTCAGGAACCCATTCGAACATAGTCTGCGCCCGGGTATGCCGGAGGATGTAATTTGTTGGAGGTTCGGTCCGCGACAGCGATTGATGTATCTAGATCCGGATCTGGGAGAGGCATCGGTCGGAACCGGGCTGCTCCTCGAGGATGGTGTGGAGTATTTCGTCGTCCTCCGGTGGAAACGTACCAAATTAGCGATTCGGCGATGGGGTGTCGACCGGTGATGGTTAGGCGGTTGTCGCCGTGCTGCTACTTCTGGTGGGTATCGCGGGACGCTTCGCGGTCGGTGATCACCACCATGGTTGTAGATCTGTTCCTCGGGGATATGCGATGGCGTCCGCCCGAGTGGTTTGGATGCTTGGGAGGAAATCTCCCAGAACCACGGGGCCCAAACGGGTGGAGTACGATCCGGCCCAAAGCTGCAATGGGGCGTCCAGGTCGGTGGGCCTCACGGGGATGGCCGATGGCCTCGGCCGGCGGTGGTCGGATCGGCGTGCGTGCGCGGCGGATTACCACTCCCGGTCCGGCGAGTAGGGTGCTCGCTAAAGGCGCTGCGGCGTGTTTTCGGCGAGTTCCATGCACTTTCGCGTATGCCTCCACCAGACCCGATCGATGAGGCTCGATCGGTCGTCGGAGTTGGCCAGAGTTCCTCTCGCGAAGGGCATGCTCGGCGTCGCCCTCACGGGGAGAGATCGCCCGTGACCTCGCTGGAGGCGCTGGCTCCAGTCGTCGGCCGAAGCGCATGCCAGGTTCCATTGGATGGGACCGGGGTTGGCCGTTCTCCCGCCATCGTGCTTTCGGCGGTCCGCGTGATGGATCCGGCCGGTGAAGGTCATGCGGCGGCGGAGAGGCGGACGGTGGAAGGAGTAACCATCTTGCTCAGCTGACGGATCACGACGCACCCTACGGCGTAGCGCCCGGTATCGGCCGATATCTGGTGGCCTGACCTACCTTAAGGAACAGGGTAGTAGATGAGATCGAGGGGTGGTAGTGCGAGATCAAGAGCAAAAGTAACACGAGGACACGGTTTAAGACAGGTTCCGGCGGTCGGTGGCGTAAAACCCTAGTCGTGTTGCGGTTGTGGATTATGATCGGGAACAATCTGTTTTGGAGGGTCCACCGCCTTATATAGTCGGGCGGGGGTTACAAGATCAATCTAATCTTGCTTTCCACTGATCGGCTACCTGACAGTAGACCCGAAATCCTAAGTTCAAGAAGCTGATCGCCCAGATGATCTGATGAATCATATCACGCATCTTGAGTCTTGCGCCTTACTCACGGTCTTACAGTGGCTCGGCATGGGATCTGGGGAGCAAATCCCCACTTGAGGTTGTATGTGCCAGATCAACGGCCATGTGTATGGTGCTTTGCTCCTCTCGGCAAAATGAATTCATTCCATTGGTACTTGAGCAAACCTTACATTTCGTGGATCCTCGGCAAAGTCTGGATATTTCTTATAATTCTTGCCATTGCTGCATCAGTGGATATTTCCATCATGCTCTTTCATCGAGGAAGCATGCCGAGGTCATAAAGTTCCACATCATCGGGGACTGCAAAACAAACACCTCAAGCGATCAACCACGGGGAGATACCATATCACCAAGAATTCTTCTCGACACATAATGATCACTTAGATATTGCTAGTGGGCTTTAAATGTTTGTCTTGTTGAGTCCTTGTTTGGGTCTTCTCCCGAGAAAGCAGGCTACATTCTCTTCCTCTCGGTAATCTTTATTCATCTTGTACACCACTTTAGCACCAGGTTTGGACAGGCTGTCTAAATCTTTATACTTGTCTTTGATGTGAATAATGATTTCTACATGCAGTGGATCTTCTCAACACCTACTCGTAAGTGCGATTAGCTTTATTGCATAGTGCGTGTTAGCACTTTGTTCTGGAAGAAGGTCTCCAAAAGTACATGCGATAAATCATCGAAGCCCCAACATCGGACCAGCATATCTAGCCTTGTCGTCAAAAACTGAAAAGGCAACTTTGTGAGTGTCGACCAGCATTTGGTACAACCTTCGACTCACTTCGTGCAAAAGGCTCCATAAAACTTCCATTCCCTTCATGAAGAACAATGATGGATCCGCTGTAGGTTCCATTGTGCCTCTAAAGAAATCTCCATCTTCAATGGCATCGGTGTTAGCATCTTTGAGTTTCGTTGACATTGGGCGTGGCATTATGAGTTTGATTGACATCGGCATAGCATGATGGGTTTTTGTTGGTGTTTCATTGAGATATGGCATTGGACCCTCCATATTGATGTTACTTGTGGTGTTGTTGGTTGTCCGCATATAAGGTGTAGAACCTCA
>JADLZL010007521.1:0-59017 GCA_015844335.1 Chrysopogon serrulatus | reverse complement strand
GAACAATGGTCTTATTCTCCGCTCTGTAGCAAGTCAGTCCATTTGCAGCTTGTGCATCATCTTGCCAAGTAGAAGTGGCAAGAGAAAGTACGTAGCAGCATCTCAGTAACTAATCTCCATGTAATCATTACTTACCTGCGTAGCTTTTTAGCATTACCTTGTTAATTCAGTGATCCTATGCTAGACCTGAAACTTGCATTGATTACCGTTCTTTCTCTGATAGAGTTTGACAGTAGCACTTGTTTGCAGTTTCTGTATCTAGATAGTTCAGAGAACATTTCAGTTTATCTTTTATTTTTCAATTTGAACTAGGATCAAACTGAGTTAGCTCCATATAGGGGGGAGATATTTTTCAAAGAATTTGTCACTTGTGCAAGCTGTAACTTGTCTGAAAAATGTCATTGTGCAACCTGTGACTTGTCTGAAACTGTCACTGTGCAAACTAAGGTGGCTTCATTTAGCCAAAATTCGATTTTCTATAAGTTTAATTAGATGCTTGCTACATTTACAGTTTTACTGAACTTGTCGATGATAGGATATAATTCTCCAAAATCCACATTCTCGAAATGATTCTCAAACTCGCAATGCCAATCTTTTGTAGAGTGATCCTTGTGGATTTGATGGTTCATGTTCTGTGTAGTATGGGTTACCAATGCAATTTTTTCAGGTAAACATCATTCCAACAGAGGAATCTAAGTTCAGGGCGTCGATGCGCCTTCCACCTTTCGTGTCATCATCACAAAGATCTTTTGGTTTTGTCGATAGATGAGATTCATTCCTCTCTGTAAATGATCATTGTTAACAAAAAACATTTACTTATCTACAATGACAACCGAACATGCTCAAGTCATGATTCCAATGCAAGAATCGCAAACCCCGCATGTGCTTCCATTTCTTTGGTTGTGAAATTTAGGGATAGGGCTATAAAAAAAAAAGGTTTGTCTTATGGCATGAGAAACCGGCATGGATTTTCTTTTTGCCTTGTTCAGTCAATGTTTCATCTTTCAGCAGATCATGGCGGAAGCAATCAATCTATTCCACCTACACTGGTAGACACAAAACTTAAATGTTGTTTGTCTCTAAAAGAAGAGATTTTGAATGCACATAAAAGGCAACCTCTTAAAAATATTGTTGGATTCACACTAAATTGACTCCTCATCAATGATTTCGTGCACCTAAACTAAATTCTAATATGATAGTATGGCATAATCAGCACTAATTTTGAATTAAAATTTTGAATTAAAAGTGACAGTAGTGTTGATGGACATGCCAAGGCCGCCCAATGATTGGCGAGTGACCCGATGAGATATGTGTCCCATACTGCTTGATGCCGACGAGAGATATTCATAGCTTGATAGACACCATCTTTCCCGATCTAAATGCAAACATAGCGGACAAAGACTACATCAACACTAGAGCGATTTTATCTACGCGTAATGACTGGGTGGACATGATCAATATGAAAATAATTGATATGTTCCAGGGCGGCGAGGCGGTGTATCACAATTTTGACTCTGCAGTAGATGATCCACATAAAGCTGCCTCCACACGCCTTAAAGCTGAAGCTCGGGTGTCCTGTTATATTGCTTAGGAATATAGACCGGTGGTGCAGGGCTTTCAGAAAAATACAATCGATGCAGAAATCGTGGTGGGGCAGCATGCTGGGAAGCGGGTATTCCTTCCTCGAATACCGTTGTGCCCATCTGATGATGAGATGGTCCCATTTTAGTTTAAGAGGAAGCAGTTTCCTATCAAGCTGAGCTTTACCATGACAGTGAACAAGTCATAGGGCCAAACCATCCCGAACGTGGGTGTGTACCTGCCCGCACCGGTGTTCTCTCATAGACAGTTGTATATTGCGATGTCTAGAGCCACGTCAAGAACCAAGATAAGATTCTTGCACTCCCTCCTAATGTGGAAGCAAAGGAGGAGGAGGCGAAAATGATGCAGAAGAAAAATGCTAAAAAGAATGCTGGGAAACAAAAGTCAGAATACGTCAAATAGAAAAGGTAAGGATAAGAAGACCCCAATGATGGATGGAACTTCCACGAAGAATATTGTATATAAGAAGGTTCTAACGCCATAGGCAAGGTAATACAACATCACTAAAATGCGTACAATGCATTTTGTTTGTTCAATTTATATTGTACAAATGTTATTTCACCAACGCCATGTTTGTTTGTTGTTTCTAGGTATTTTTGAACTAATTATCGGACTGTACATAGAGATGTTTACACACTACATGCCAATCAGAAAAGATGTCGTACATGAAAAGTCTTCATATTTTTAGTGTCTGGCATAGAGAGTCATGTTAACAATGTCGTGTACCACGTTTATATTTACTCAAATATTATATTTAAGTTTGTGACTACTGCATTCATCGTGAATGCTTGATGGCTAATCAACTATATGTGAGAATAATAAATTAATAAATTATCTGTGAGATTATTAATTTAATAAGCTATGTGTGATGGTATAATCAAACTTGAACATGTGTTGTATTGTTATTAAAATGATCTTTATCACTTTACGATTTTTGCCTTTAGGATTAAAATGTTACTTTCATAATAATATTAAATTATAGTATTATTATCTTATCATGCGATCCGTATATTTTTTTAGAATAAAAGTTATTCTCCCGTAGCAACGCACGGGCACGCTTACCTAGTATGATTATCATAACTCAAGGTGGCTACGGATATTGAAAAGATAAACGTTTGTCAGCAAAAAGCGAAATGATGGCCTGATGGACTAGCTCATGTTGCCAATGGTTACAAGCTAGTAGTATATATACTTATTTACACACCAAGCATCAATCAGAGACTGTGACAGTGAAGCCAATTAGCTGCTCTACGGCATTCTGATGCTCAGCACCTACCACCGGATGCCAAATGTCTCCTTCCAAGAGCCACCAAAAGCTAAGCCGCCATAGCTTTCTGTATCTTTTCTTTTGCCTGCAACCATTACGCGAGCGGCTTGTGTAAAACACTGTATCTTCTGACTTGGAGATTGGAGAAGGCCTGGTGGAATGGAAGCTTTTCAGGAGTGGAGAAATCATGACGGCTAGCTTACATTGATCGAATCACATGATGAACCCAATCCCCATTGACAGATCAGGCAGTTAGTAGGAACAATGGGTCTTTTGGAAGAACATTAATTCTTTGGATGGGTTTGTACATGCTGATGTGTGTTTAAGGTAAACTGTTAAGAATGTGTTGATGCCCCTATCTCACTTGGAAGGAAGTGCACAAAATATTCCTACACTGAATACTGACAACATAACCTTAGGGCCCCAATCTATCAGGGCCGTGCCTAGGCATGGAAAGAGGCTCATGGGCTTTCTTTCTGCCTCATGTTTTGATGGTGCAAACAAGACAAATTCAAGGGAACCTATTAACATGTATAATATCAAATGAATGCATTTTGTATCTGATGAATCTTTGCTTAATATGTATATATTTGTGCATATTTCTATAAACTTAATCAAAACTAGAGTCAATTTACTTAGAATAATATATACCAAAACAACCTGATTACGATTTGGAATGGAGGGAGAGGTAGCAATGTTGGTCTTTCCCATGAATTAAAGCTTTTGACAGGAGAACTTGCATGGTTGGCACATGAAGCTGAATAATACTGGACTTTGGATGGGTTGTGATACATCCATGCTCAAGGCCGGACAACCAAACTAATGAAGTTGGTGAATAGTTAATATTAATGAAAGAAAAGAGTTTCCGTTTCACTAGCTAATGAAGCTTAGAAAATACTGCGTATCAGCGGTATTAAAAAACATACAGTAGGTAATCAAGGCTGAAAAAAAAGCTAGACTTCGATTCAGTGTTCTTGATCTTCTCTTCACATTGAGGGGTAAACACAAACAAAACACCACGTTATTAGTAGTAGCTTTAACAACAACATAAAAAGAGGCCAACTTTTATTCGGTTACAAGCCTGTTCGGCAGGACTTATAAGCCGACTAATAAGCTCAAGCAACTGATGTTTTGAGAGAAAAAAACTGTTGCAACGGCTGATAAGCCACTACTGAAGTGAACAGTGCCATGCCCCAACATGAGCAGCTAGCGATCTCTCTATCCATCAGGTACACCGAGCAATGCACACACTGACAGCTACTATAGCATACATAAAACGAAAAGGATTGCCTTATGCTCAGACTAAAACAAGAGAGCAAGACTATCCAGCTGCAAGAGCAGCCTCCTGATCTCTCTCCCCTGCTACCAGACTTAGGCTTTGATCTTCAAGCAGCACTCGGTCTTCGCCATGGGGGCGAGGAAGGCCAGCTTGTCGGCACAGTGCATAGGGGTGTCGACGGCGGCCTCCATGCCGCGGCTCGCATTGTGCAGAGGTAGCACCGCCCTTGGTGACGACTGTGACTCCATGGCCGCCTCCTTGTCGTCATCCTCCGCGATCGTGTCGAGGTTCCTTGGGAGCCTAGCACGCCTAGCCATCATCGATGGCAGCTTCGATGGCGCCACCTCCATTGTGATTCGGCCGACGAGCTGTTGATGAGCCATATGTAAGCCTAAGATGCAGGGGAGAGAGAAGGGAGGGAGAGGAGGGTTGAAGAAGAGTGTGTGTGTGTGTGTGTGTGTATGCGCGCGCGCGCTCAAGGGGGCATTTGTGTGTTGCTTAAGCTTAAGTATTGCTTGTGTTGGTGTCTGGCTCCCAAGAACTTGTCTTTGGGGGCTTTATATAGCCCTTAGCTCCATGAACATCTCACATACAAGTCGAAACAAATTGATCCATGTGATGAATGCATCACTGGTCTCTGAAGGCTAGGTCTTTAATTGACAGATAATGAATGAGCTGAAAGCGAAGGATGGGAATGGACAATGACCATAAATCAGAAGATGTCCATACATGTCGACAGAAAATCCAAGGGTTATATGTAGTCATATTATCCGTACTGTTGTCACCGTGCACGGTGATAAGATGTGAGAGAGCTCTTGAAGCCGTGCAAGTGTACGAGCGAGGGAAAAATAGAATTCGTCTTCTTAGTGTCCCTTTCAGTAACAAATAATAATGAATAGCAGTAAAAAAAATAGGACGAAAGAACAACACTATATTCTAAACTCTAAGATATTTGACTTTTTTTAATTTTTTTGTTACGTATGTTTAGATATATTATAAAATCAAATATCTAGAAAAGATAAAATATTTTATAATTTAAAACGATACGCACTGGCCCCTTGAATTTTTGAGATGTACTCAATACATACCCACCTTTTATATTAAGTTCTTTCATCAAATCCTTCTCCACGATGGCGACACAAACAGGTCTATTCGACATTTTTTTTTTTATGTAGACAATAGAATGAGCACTTTCCTTAATTAATTACTAGAAAACACGCTTGTGTTGCATAGAACAAAAAAATTCAGATGGATCAATTCTGTTACGTATGCAATGCAAGTAGAGGAATAAACAAATTCAGATAAGCATACTATAGATCTAGTGATATTGTTATTACTTAATTAACATAACAAAGTAAGTAACTGATATCCATCAAACTTTGAGGAAAAAAAGTAATGAATATTACAAATAGAGGGGGTACTACAAAAGTAACTTAAACAATTAAAGGCTTCAGTGCATGCCTTGTCTCTCGAAAAATAATATAAGATTCCAATACCAGTTTGGTAGGAGGAGCTAAAAATCATCTTTGTAAAGTTGGATCATAATCTATACCAATCAGGTTCTAAATATCATTAGATTCTTTTACCAGACATATTTGTAATAATAGTACGTATCCATTTGGTAAATGATGCCGCGATTTTTATAATTGCATTTTATTTTTATAACGGAGGTAGTGTTTTGTTTTCCATAGTATGTTCTTTGGCAAGTACTAGTCAGCAATTCAACGGGGTAGTAGAGAGGAAGTACGAATGCTTTGCAGGGCCTCGCCGGGTCGCCTGCGTGCTTGCAGTGGTACCCTCGCGGCGAAGGCAGCCGCAGCGCGCGGCGACGGGGCGGTGGCTTTCACGCGCCTTTTGGCAATGATCAGGACACATTTTCTTCGCCAGGCGATCCCAACGCTGTCGCTGATGCGTCCCTTCAACAACCTCAGCCGCTGGTGCAGGGGCTTGCCACGTCCGTTGGTTGCTAATTGGATCCTCGTGCCTCCCTGGCTTATTTGGCTGATGAATGAGCAAGCCTCCATTTGGAACCATAGGAGGAATGCTGGGCTTCTTAAACTCTAGGAGCACTTTGAAATGGAGGAGAAAAAGAAAGGAAAAAAACCCGTAAGATTTGGTTCCTTATAATTTAAGTACTGTGGCATCTTTTGGTTGATAGAAATGTCCTATAGGAAAAGTTTTTACACAACATATTTTATAGGAAAATTTCCATCCAATCTGACTCTATTTTCTTGCTCTGTGTAGGATCGAGGTATGTGCCTATCTAAAAGAACATTGTTTTTCTGTAGGCCCTCCAAACAAACCATCGATCCTCACTGAATTTTTTTTATTTTGTAATCCTATATTTACACTTATATTCCTATCTTATTCCTGTTTCTTTTGTTCCTATATTTTTCAATCTTGCGTTCCATAAAGGGCCTTAACTACATCGAGAGAAAATCGCAAGACAAGGATCCTATTTGCTTCCTAGCGAGTTAGAGCTAGGTCTTTCTGGAACACCTGAATTTCTTCTATAAATCATCGGACCTTACATTTCTCATTGCTAATCTTGAACGATTGGACAAAGGTTTTCATAAATGGCGGCCACTTTGTGAGACTCACAAAATGTAATTTAAACAATAATAAATACAAAAAAACACAAGGAAGTCCTCCTGACCTCAGAGAAATGGTACAGCGACTGGTCACTCAGGAAGCGACGACGTACGGACGCTCTGATCAAATGCCAAATCGATCTCCAACACCAACAGGCAACAGCAACGGCACCAGCGACGTGCCGCCATTCATTGCGCCAGCTCGCAGCCGGCGAGAGCCACCGGCGGTCGGCGGCAGCCGGCACGCATCAGTCGCCTGTCAGTGTCAGCTGCCGCAAGCCCAACACACGATCGACGGCAACGCTATTCTACACCCTAGGTGTAGATATTATTCTACACCCAGTAGCTAATACTGACTAATACTGAGTAATATTGACCAAAAAAAATACCGAACAATACTTAATGATACCGAACCGCATTCAAGATTAGTCGATGAGTTGGCGTTTAGTAGTGTTCAGTATTTCTGAATTTTCTTCAAGATTAGTCAAGATTAGCTACTGGGTGTAGAATATTATTCCATACCTAGGGTGTAGAATAGCACGTGTATAATATATATATATATATATATATATATATATATATATATATATATATATATATATATATATATATATATATATATATATATATAATAAACGGATCTTGCACCATGTACTCTCGCATATGAGCTTGCCACGTCGCTGGCATATATTATATTATTATTTATGATAGACGAATCTTGCACCATGTACTCTCGCATATGAGCTTGCCACGTCGCTGGCATATGAACTTGCCACGTCGCCTTCTTTTTCACAGCCATTGACTAAAGCATTGTGGCCCTTCCAGAGAGCTCGGCGTTCCGCCCATCAGCTCTTCCTCTTCCCCTGCTGCAGCTGCCGTCGTCGTTTTCCTCGCGAATTCACCGAGTCGCCGGCACTCGTCCCCTTCGTTTCTCCACTTCCCCCGCTACCCAATGCACCCCCACCCTTTGCTTGCCCTGCCACTGACGTCCCTCTCCGTCCAACCAGGCTTGGCCATTGCCCCGGTTTGCGCAAGCTTGAGCTCAGAGGTGTGAGAGATTAAGAGATTCCTGCTGCTGTCCCCCCTTTTCTGTTGAGCAAAACATGGCCATGGGAACGGACAAACGCCACGCCACACCACACCCATTGAGGATGGAGGAGGTATGCTATCGTCTCTCTGCCACCACCTCCAGTCCAGAGCAACATGCCAATAGTCAGCCAAAATGCCATAATCTCACAAGGATGCACCAACAGGCCTGAGCAAGAAGTGAAGCGAAATTTCAGAAGCTAATAACAGATAGTGAGAACTGAGAACATAGGTAGAATACAGAATAACATTGAAGATGAAGATAACTGTTGCCCATAAGAGAAGAAAGAGAGGGAACAGGAGGAGCATAAGGAGATCCATAGTACTGGCTCTTCTCAATCCGGATCGCTTTCGTCATCGACAAAATCCTCTGACATTGTTTTCTATGCCTTTGGCTGTAATAAATTTAGCTTTATATATTTGGCAGATTACTGTAGCTTGCCGTTGCTCTCACACACATTGGTGCTGAATTGCTATACTTAAAAAAGATCAGAAAATTATGCCGTCTTATTGCAGCGCTGTATATATTTGCCTTCACTTCATGGTTTGTCAGGGCTCTCATCTTTCCAATACCGTTTTGATATGGTTTCGTCTTTGCAGCTTAACAACTTGACCTGTGCGTGCCATTTCAACCTTGAAAGCAAGATTGGCGGCAGTGCTCTCATGGAGTCATGGAATCGAAGACTCATACAGAGACATGAATGGTGCCCTTACCAGGGTGAGGCTGCCGCGATGGGTGGTGAGAGGAACACTTGAATATGTGAACTCTGAGCGACAACACAACCTTGATGCTGTCTAGAATAGCATTTGCAAAACGCACCAGTAACCACTATTCTATACAATCGCATCTTCAGAGTAACCATATATTATTCCTTCATTAAAATCTAAAGCTCTTGAACTCTACACAAAAACATCAAAAGATTACCACTGGTCGGCTCAGGGATGGTGCGGCAACGCCGCACCCAGGTTTTCTAGTATATATAGAAAAACACTGTTAAATTTGTTCATCAAATCGAGATACACTGTTGACTTGTGAAAATATAGTACTGAGAGTAGAGATATTTTTATGCTATGAAATACATTTGTCCGTGAATTAGTATAGCATCATCATCAATATTAACGTTGTAAAAATCTACTTAGACTTTTTAGAGCTGCTAGTGGTAAAAAAAAATGTTTGACTTCTAAAATCACCTGCATCTCAATATTATAGAAATATTTTTGAGATTTTTTTTTTGGATGTTTCAACTAATGTTCAAAAAAGACGTACAGGCAAATTCAGATAGTTTGACTGCAAGCTAATCTAAAACGACGCTTTTTTTTTTTCATCGCCGGGCAAACCCACTTTTGTGTGTCAAATCAATGATTATTGTCAGGTATTATTATCAGGTGCAGGAGTGGGGAGATTTTGATATGGAAGCAGCTGGATCATGTCACTCTTGCCTCAGCCAGGACGGAGCTAAAAGCCACACGCTAGCTGCACGTTGCTGTCACTGTCAGGGAGATTAGCAAGATCTAGCATGAGATCCGGCAGGTTACCCCAGGATCACAGAGGAGAGTTCCAGCTGAATGCGAGAAGAATTAGAGAAAAAAAAATTGGACGGCAAAAATCCCAGCTGTCGCCATTGGACTTCCATTCCTTTCTAGTATATGGCTAGGTTTTTTGATCAAGAAACTATGGCTATTAGACTCGCCGTATAAAATACGCAGTGAATAGTTTCCCACAACAGTCAACAGTGTATCTCAATTTGATGAACAGTGGAGCAAATTCCAGAACATATCAAGAGATCGTATTAAAGATCACAACATAGACGTGTGGAAGTGGAACAAGCAGCCATAGCTCGATTTTTTTAACAATAAGGCTACAAAAGAACAAGCACAGTAAGCGTGGACGGGCCTCTAGCTTAGTTACGGGGTGTTCAGCTGGTCATATAAGTTGACTGATAAGACAAGACGACTGGTTTGCTGTGAGAGAAATACTATTCGAACGGCTGATAAATCCGGCAAATAAGACAAGCGAACATAGATGGTTTCAGTAGCAGTACTCAGGTTCTAAGTTCAACTCAATCGAATTTCAGGCTAGAGTTAAATATACTGGGAGCTCTATTCCACAGTCTTCCTTTCAAAAAGAAAATAAAAGAAAAAAATCTAGTACAGTAAGTGGCACCATGTCCTCATGTAAAAAGGTGTTTACCTAGAGGTAACAAAACCTGTGATTTCTCAATGGTTACCAAAGAACGTCACTTCACCAAACCAATGAAATTAATTTTTTTTAGTAAGCTTTCATTTGCTCAAAGTTTGAAACATTCTATTTAACGTTGACTAGTACACCTGAATTACCAAGAACACGAAGTCAGGTCTTTAGAAATTCCACCAACCTTCTGGAGTTGCCAAAAGCAGAAAAAGATAAACTTTTACAAACTATAAGAACTTGTCGAATTTTCCTTTTTATCAGTTCTGAAAAGAAAATATCTTCACAGGTGTAGGCCGACCCACATCGCGTAGAGGTTCCATACCATGCCAAATAACATTGAACTAGCAGGTAACCCCGCGCCTTGCGCGGGGAGCTGTACACACCGTGTCCAACATGTGTAGGTGCAGTGGCAAAGGTGGCATGTATAATATTCCAGTGAACACAGACCAAGAACCACCAAAATATTGTTTGGAAACATGCGGTGGTAACACAGTAGCTTTAGCACTTAATGCACAATATAACATGTACCATGTGTAAAAGATCAAACATAATGACATATTTTGTAGAGGGAGAATAGGACTATGAAAGAAGTCTTGGTGCCTTGATGGACAGCTACTGATGTCAGCAGGCTTTCATTAAGCAACAGTAATGTTATTAGCACTATCAAGGACAAATGCCAATGGGAAGGGACTACATATGTATTTATCAAAAGGTTTAGGAAGGGGTTCTGTGTCCTTCAAAAAGTTGAAAGGAACTAAGAGACAGATTTATCATAAAAAAGACTATATACACTGCAAGGACATAAATGTGGCGATCCTTGTATGAAGACAGCACACTTCAAACCATTGAAGGTGAAGATGGGATTTATTTTTTTAATGAAGAACCATTTACCTGGCACTTATTTGAGTGGACATAATTTTAACCCATGCCGAACCTGGTTTCAGGACCCTATATATTTGTCACATGGCTTTCGATTTATGGACCACATGCGCAGTCCGTATCCAATAGATAGGGGCTGCCTGTAAGACACCACATAATTCAGTCAATTCCTGAAATGTCAATGTATTTGATTTGGAAGGTTAGCGACTCTCCAAATGGGTAAACAAACAACAGGACATGTAATATTGTATAAGAAATGTGGAGATGTTATCATTTCATATAAAATTATCAAGTAGGGAGCTGACCCGTCGAACACTTCTTTGTTCCAATATGGCTGGAGAAAAGGGAAATCGTTGTACATATATATGAAAGAAAATGATCCCAGATCTTAGAAGTGTACAGGCAAAAGTGAAATAACCTAGCAGCTGAAAACATGGAGAGGAGCCGTATATATTTGTAAATTGGAATTCATCAATTCCCTGTAGAAACCATATAAGAGGAAATGAAAATTTCAGTCACGAACCATAAGCAGGGCATATCAGACAAATTCAGGAGGCGAGCATATTTAGCCTACACGCTTATGGTCGCTGTCAATGTTGAAAGGTATGTAGGACCGTAAACTTTACTGAGTCGTGTTTATAAGACCTGGGACATGTGGTAACAACTGCACTGTACCATGAATTAGTCTGTAGGCAAAGACGATAGGCTTTGTTAATAAGCAAAATAGGATAGGTACAAAGCCAAATGGCAGAAAATAGGATACGTACAATGCCAAATGGCAGAAAACCCATGAGTTGGAAGGTAAAAAAAAAACAATGTACTCACCCAGAGGCAGTGGCTTGTATAAGTCACATCTGTTGGCTGAATCACTACTAAACACCAACTGGGCACCACACCTGGGGGATGTCTGCAGGTTCGAATGTGGCACTACAAAGCAACTTTACTGGCTAAGGACATATAAGGATACCTGTCATCTTTCATGTCTGAAAGTAGAGGAACATCAGATCATTTGCAATGAGCAAAACGAAGTTAGCACAAACAGAACTAAATGGCAAGAATGTATGAGCGGTAAGGGAAGCGTTGGAAAAAAAAAAAAAAAAATCTGACCAAAGCAACAGATCCTGTCGAAATCGTAGCTATGAACGGAATCCGTATGAAATAGCACTTCATCACTGCACGGCAATGGGCAAAGAAATCAGGCTCTTGAAATATCACATTCATGACAACACATGAAGAGGGAGAAGAAATTAGTCTCTATTAATTAGTGGCAGTTAAATAAACTGAAGGAAGCATCTGCGCCAATGTTGAGGACCGAATCGTAGCCCCACATGAACATAAAATTCTATGACACAAAATTATAATCCTAAACTATGGACAGGTGCAAATCATATGAAGAAAAGGGTAAGTTAAAAAGGGGAAAAAGGAGAGCGTACCTGCTGCTGAGGCGTAGCCGCGGATGAGGTGCCGGTGTTGTGCAAGAGGGGCGTCGTGACGGGAGAGGTGCCGATGGAGAGAGGCGGAAGCAGCAGACCGGCGGTGGCTGTAGGCCACGGCGCGACGGCGAGGCACGGGTTCCACTGCTCCAAGGCTACTGCGGCACGGCGGCGTACGGGCTGCCGCGGGGGGCTGCAGGGCCGCGCCGCCAGGCGTGGTGGGCGAACGGCGTAGGCCGCGCGGGCAGGCGTGCTGGGCGAAGGGCGGGAGCTGCGCTGGGAGCGGCGGCAGCGGATCGTGGAGGCGGCGAGGTCGGGTTTTTTTTTTTTTTTTTTTTTTTGGGGGAGGAGGCAGGTGCAATGAACGGGGATGGCTCTTTTTTTTTTTTATATAATAACCGGGGGCGGGTGCTGGTTAACGGTGGTAGGCTCGGAAGTTGCTGGAGGGTGTGCCGTGTACGCTCGGAAGTTGCTGGACGGGTTGACGTGGCTGAAATTCGTGCGTTGGATCAGAGATCGGACGGACTATATCAAAGGGCGACGTGGCTTCCTGGGTTGAGTTTTTGGTACACAGCCATAAAGGTAATGGTTAGATGCGCTAGAAATTGATAGGAAAACCAGACACTTGATGTAAAAACTTGTTTTTTTTTTTCGCTCTCCCTTGATGAGATATGACAGAAAATGAAACTTCATTGTTCAGTTGTACCATGGAACAGTTATCGATGCATCGGAGTGATGGACAGTCACAAGGTGTTTACTGTCTACATCCATTTCAGAAAGATTATTGGCGTCTGTTGGCAGAAATTAGTCCTTGATGCTTATAGTTATCGGCATCTTTGAAAGTTCCAGTACGTGAAATTATATTTCCTAAACAGCATGTTCCAGTGTCCCGTATCAAAAGTACATACATAATTGAACAGTGGTTTAATCACGTGTAGCCAAGTCAGAATAAGTTAAGAAACATACACGAAGAGTCAAGAAGTTTTAATATAGTCAGCTGCGGCAGTGTTGAGAAATATAAACTGCTGTAATTCTTACACATCAGGTGAAACTGACCAGTTGAGGGATGTTTGGTCTGTATCCAGTGCGCCTGTAATCAATCAGAAATACATGGTACCTGATAAACTATCAGCCCCACAGGGATCCACCATTGTCCTGCCTCAAATCACTTTCCTTCAAAAGACAAGGCTAGACAGAAACATCGATCAAGGTTCGAGCCAACCTCTATTAACATTTCAAGTTAGTCTCTTTGTATAGGAAAGGCCATATCGTGTTATCAAGAGTTTGTGGAAAAAATATACACCAAGATTTATGACATCAACTTGCAAAATTTAGTTCTCTCTTATCTTTGAAAGAAACAAAATTGAACTCTTCATCATCCTCTTCCTCATAATCATCATCGTCCTCCTCATCATCATCCAAAGTATAATTATCAGCTCTGGAAATACCATTTACATGGTTTCGTGTTTGTGTGTCGTCTAGCAAATGGTGATTTCGAGCATCAGTTTGTATAACTTCATGCCCATCATCACCATCCACCCCTTCATTATCAGGTTTCACTTCCAGCTGAACTGCACCATTCCCTACCAATTCATTTGCTTCTTGTTGTTCTTCTGGTGTGTTGGCAAGCGAAAGTAGGATATTTTTTGCTTTCTGGTCTGGTGGGTATCCACGAGCTTCCATTTCTTTAAACCAAATGACAGCATTTCCAAAATCTGAGTTCCTGCCATGTGCATCCATGATAGTAGTATATATAGTCTGGTTGGGTTCAACACCCTGGATCCGCATTCTCTCATACACCCGCATAGTTTTCTCAACATTATTTAACTTTGAATAGCCTTTCATCAGAGTACCATAAACCACAACGTTGGGCTTCAGACCATCGTCTTTAATCCTCCGAAAGAATCTCTCAGCCCCATTCATGTCAGATGCATTTACATAAGCTGAGACCATAGTTGTATAAGAGCAAAGATCAGGCTCAACCCTGCAGAGGCAAAAGATGTCACAAGGTGAGAAAACAACAGTTCAATTTATTTCGAAAAGTTAGGTAGAATGGCATGGGTTAGACCTGTGTCTTCTCATTGCCTTGAAAACTGTATTAGCCTCCTCTACCAATCCAGATATTGCAAATGCATCAAGCAAAATATTATATGATTTGCGTGTTGGCCTGCAAAATAACATACTTCAGAATAGTACTCACAGGAACATTTCAATCTCAAGCAGCTATACTGCACTGAATTTTTTTTAACTACATGCGTAGTTTTCAGCTTATCCATGGAATAGATTGACTTGAAATCATGAAAGAAGGCATCCAATTGACTTCCACAACTCAAAATGAACATTATCAAGCCTAACAATCATATATGTTCATGTGTCAACTCTTCAGTATGCTTAAGAATTGCATGTATTCAACTAAATAGAACAATTTTTTTTTGCTCACTGGTTTTGCAATAGTTTGGGCTGCTGCAGCAGACACCACAGCCTATTGTGTCTCGTTTCTCGGGATGGTGGAAGAGGTCAACTGCAGCTGTCCCCAAAGAAGCGCGCTAAGGCCTCAACTCTTTGATTATTTTGGTGGTATGGGAGATTTGGAAGCATCGCAACACTTGTGTTCTCGATAATTTGAGACCAAGTGTTCAGGAGGTCTTTAGAGCTATTAACTCGGAGGCGGGGCTCTGGTGCTCAACTGGGGCCTCCAAACTCCAGAAACTTGTTTTCAGGTCGCGCCCTGCTGGAGTTTAATGCTTGGGGGCTTATGGTCGTTTTTTGTTCTTGTGTGGCGAGTCTGTAACTTAGGGTCCAGGGTGTGTGGGGTGTGTGTGTGCTGGGTTCTTAGACCCGTGTAACTTTTTCTTCTATATCTTAATGAAATGACGCGCAGTTCTCCTGCGCTGTTCGAGAAAAAAATAGAACAATTTTTCAGAAAATTAGTGGTAAAAGTATGAGTAGATCACACATTTTGGTTCTATTGTTGTGGACGCTTTCATTGGGAAGGACTACAGCGGGAAGAAGAAGGCGTCAGGAGCTGCTAGTGGCTATAGGAGGCTCTGGCTAAAAGATAGGATCTCAGAGAAAGAATAAGAGTTTGGTTATTGAGTTTGTTAGTGTGACAGCCGGCCATTAGGTGTTATTATAGCTAAGGGACGGCTAACAGAAGTAGGTAAGCAGAAGTGGAGTTTTTATGACCAGAGTCTCCTAAGGAGCGCGAACTCGATCAGGTTCTACTGCTGCCACTGTTCTAGGATTAGCCAGATTAATAAAGCCAAGATCTCAGCCCTATCATCTATACTTCTACACCTAATTGGGCTACAAGTTTAATAAGGATGTTGTGGACTCTTTTGTGGGCCGGTCATACCGGCGTAGGGCCAGGCGTGCAAGTAGTGGCTGAGATGGCCTTAGTTAGCAAGTTAATAATCAGGGAGGAATTATAGGGATATTGTTTCAGTTTGTTAGGAAAGCTCCTGGACTATTAAGGGGGCTGTTACAGATGTAATCAGGACTATCGAAGAAGAATAGAATCCTCCCAGGGCGGTGGGTTCTATCCTTCGACGGTGGCTGCGCGCGTTTCTGCCGCTGCCGCCGACGAAGCTCCCACCGCTCCATTGCCTCGCTACAACCTCCGCTCCAATCCCCAGTCACATCTCCTTCTCCAATCTCCTCTGCGTACTCCTCGGCGGCAACGCCGTATCAATTTGGTATCAAAGACCACCTCCGGTGCATCGACTTCCATGTCCAGCACCGCTCCCGACCCTGCGGCGATGGATGCAAAGCTGGACTGTATCCTAGGGCAGCTCACCACCATCAACAATCGACTCAATTCCCACGATTCGCGTCTTGCGCGAAAAGAGACAGGCCGCCCTGATCCTGCTAAGGGCGCGGCGAACATCTACGACGACACGGAGGGGCGGTCGCGACTATGGCGGCGAGGACAACGGCGACCGTGCGTGGGGCGGACTTCCGCGCTTCGCGCCTGCGTGACCGCTACGACCCGCGCGATAGTCGCGAACCAACTCGGCGGGGCGGGCGGGCCTATGACGAACGCGGCTACCGCGCCCGCCCAATCGGCCTTCGCCGAGGCCACGATTTCGATTCCGGCGGATGGGAGACCCGGCGGCCGTGGCTACCGCGCCTAATGGCGGCGCGTGGGTCGCGACTACGGGTCGCGTGGCTCGCGATGGGGAGAGATTTCTACCGCGACTTCTGGCGTGGGGCGGCCGCGGCAGCGCGACGCCCGCCACGGCGGGCGCGGCACGACGGCTTTGGGCCACGCGAACCCCACCGGCCGCCCAAGATCCCCTTCCCCACGTTCGACGGCGAGTCTGACCCACTCACCTGGCTCAACAAATCGGAGAACTACTTCCGTGGCCATCGTGTGCCAGAGGACGAGAAGGTGTGGATGGCATCACTCTATCTGGACGGCACAGCAGCAGAATGGTATTACCAGATGGAATGGGATTTCGGCTTGGTGCCCTGGCCTCGGTTCGTCGAGTTCGTCAATCTTCGTTTCAGGCCGCCCATCCGCTTTAACTCGGTGGGCGAGATCAAAGCCTTGGTCCGCACTGGCTCCGTGGAGTACTCCCGTCGCTTCCAGGCCCTGCTGGCGCGCTGCGACCATCTCTCCATGCAGACGGTCATTGACCTCTACACCGGTGGCCTGGGGCAACCACTCGCCCACGACGTCGAGCTCCAGCATCCGGCCAACCTCCAGCAGGCCATGAGCCTTGCTCGGGCGTATGAGCAGCGCCATTCGGAGGCCTCTGCCGTCAACAGCTCCTCTGCGCCGAAGCCGTCGATTCGCCGTGCAAGTGCTACCACCAGCACGGGTGCCCCTTCCGCGGATGGCAAGGCAGAGGGGACACGGCCTCGCTTTCGCCGTCTCACGGCGGCCGAGATGCACGAGAAACGGCAGAATGGGCAATGCTACTTCTGTCCCGAGCCGTACAGCAAGGACCACAAGTGCACAGCTAAGGGTGGCGTCTTTCTCATGGACCTGGCGGATGACGAGGAGGACCCCCTCAGTGACATCACAGACTTGGAGATCTCCCTCCATGCTCTCACCGGCCTCAACTCTGTTGATTCCATGTTGCTGCAGGTCTCGGTGGGCGGCATCCGATTCACGGGCGCCCCAGTGGACACCGGCTCCACCCACACGTTCATCCACTCGGCGCTTCGCGCGGCCTCCAGGCCTCATATCCCCGCGGCTTCAATGTCATGGTGGCCAATGGCGACCGAGTGCACAGCCCCGGCATCTGCCTCGCCACGCCGGTCATCATCAGTGGCGAGGCGTTCTCCATCGATCAAGCCAAGGCTCGACTTGGGTGGCTTCGACTTGGTCCTCGGCGTGCGATGGCTGCGCATTAATCGGGCCCATCGTGTGGGACTGCCCCCGGCGATGTCCTTCGGTATAACGGCCGGTCCCATCACTGGACCGGGCGTGCCGGGAAGGGCGTTGCTGCACGCGCCGTCACCGACTCCAAGGCGGTCCTGGACGAGCTGCTGCTGTCCTACCAGACATCGAGGAGCCCCGCGGCTGCCCACCGGCACAACGCCCGGGACCATCGGATCCACCTGCTGCCGAACTTCGCCTCGGTGCGTGTAGTGCGGCCATATCGGTACCCGCAGCTCCTCAAGGACGAGATCGGCGGCAATGTGGCGACATGCTGGCCCGAGGGGATCATCAGGGAGTCGACCTCACCATTTTCCTCCCCGATGCTCCTCGTCCGCCAGCACGACGACAGTTGGCGCTTCTGCGTCGACTACCGCGCCCTGAACGACGCGACGGTCAAAGACAAATTTCCCATTCCAGTCGTCGATGAGCTCCTAGATGAGTTGAAGGGTGCCCGTTTCTTCACCAAGATTGATCAGCGCAGCGGGTACCACCAAGTGCGGATGCAACCGGACGACGTCGCCAAAACAGCCTTTCGGACGCACAGGGGCACTTCGAGTTCCTGGTGATGCCCTTCGGTCTCACCAACGCGCCGGCGACCTTCCAAGCCCTCATGAACGATGTGCTCAAGCCGTTCATTCGCCGCTTCGTCTTGGTTTTTTTTGATGATATTCTAATTTACAGTCCTACGTGGGCTGAGCACTTACAACATGTCAAAGCTGTGCTGCAGCTCATGCGCGACCGTCGCCTCTTCGCCAAGCGTTCCAAGTGTTACTTCGGCGAACCATCGGTGGCCTACCTTGGCCACATCATCTCAGCTGCAGGTGTCGCAATGGATGCGGACAAGGTGGCGGCTGTGGAGGCTTGGCCACGACCGCGCACAGCCAAAGCTCTCCGGGGCTTCCTGGGCCTCACCGGCTATTACCGGAAATTCATCGCCGGTTACGGTGGCGTCGCTGCACCACTCACAGCCCTCCTCAAGCGGGAGGCGTTCAGCTGGTCAGAGGAGGCCGAAGCCGCCTTTCGCGCCCTCAAGTCGGCCCTCATCACCGCGCCCCTCCTGCAGCTCCCGGACTTCACCAAGCGCTTTGTGGTGGACTGTGATGCATCCGGTGCTGGATTTGGCGCAGTCCTGCACCAGGGCGACGGCGCCATTGCATTCTTCAGCCGGCCAGTTGCTCCCCACCATGCCAAGCTGCCCGCCTATGAGCGCGAGCTGATTGGCCTCGTCAAGGCTGTTCGTCATTGGAGGCCGTACCTCTGGGGCAGGGCGTTCACCATCCGCACCGACCATTGGAGCCTCAAATTCCTCCTCGACCAGCGCCTCACCACCATTCCGCAGCACACCTGGGTCTCCAAGTTGTTCGGTTATGACCTCACGGTCGAATACCGTGCCGGCAAGTTCAACACCGTCGCCGACGCGTTGTCCCGCCGGGATGAGGACGCAGCAGCGCTGGTCCTATCCGGGCCCCTCTTCGCTGACTATGGGGCCCTGCGCGAGGAGCTGCAGTTGAACGCCACTGCACAGGATCTGTGCGCCCGCCTGGCTGCTGGCACGGCGCCGGCAGGGTGGCAGCTGGTCGATGGTCTCCTCCTCTACAACGGCAAGGTCTACGTTCCGGAGGATTCGAGCTTGTGGCCTCAGCTCCTGCGTGCTGTACATGAGGCAGGCCACGAAGGGGTGCAGAAAACACTTCACGGGCTGCGGGCGTCCTTCTATAGCAGCGCAGCCCATCGCCTTGTCCGGGACTTTGTGCGTGGGTGCGCTGTTTGCCAGCGCAACAAGACCGAGCACCTCCATCCGGCTGGTCTGCTTCAACCCCTGCCCGTACCGAGCAATGTCTGGAGCGACATCGCCATGGACTTCGTCGAAGGCTTTCCACGGGTTGGCGGCAAGTCCGTCGTCTTGACCGTCGTGGATCGCTTCTCCAAGATGGGCCACTTCATAGCTCTCGGCCACCCGTATTCGACTCAGTTGGTGGCTCGGGCGTTCTTCGACAACATTGTGCGCCTCCACGGGTTTCCGTGTTCGATCGTCAGTGATCGTGACACGGTCTTCACCAGCCACTTTTGGGAGGAGCTCTTCAAACTGGCCGGCGTCAAGCTGCTGCGCAGTTCAGCGTTTCATCCACAGACTGACAGCCAGTCGGAGGTCACGAACCGCATCATTGTCATGTACCTCCGGTGCCTCGCTGGTGATCGCCCTCGCTCTTGGCTGCAGTGGCTGCCGTGGGCTGAGTTCTGCTTCAACACGTCCTACCAGACTGCTCTACGGGCTACACCATTTGAGGTTGTATATGGGCGACCTCCCCAACATTGATGTCCTACTCAGCTGGTGCTGCACGGGTGGCTGCAGTGGATCGCCAGCTGCAGGACCGTGACGTCTTCTTGGCAGAGATCAGGGAACGCCTCCTCCTTGCACAGGATACTATGCGGGAGCATCAGAATCAGAGGCGCCGTCATGTTGAGTTCTCCATTGGCGACTGGGTGCTGCTCCGTCTTCATCAGCGCACGGCTGTGGGCATCACTGCAGCAGCTCCCTCCAAGCTCGGTCCTCGCTACTACGGCCCTTACAAGGTTCTGGAACGCCTCGGAGCGGTTGCTTACCGCTTGGAGCTTCCCCCCCGGGCCAGGATTCATGACGTCTTCCACGTCGCTTTGCTGAAGAAGTTTGAAGGACCGCCGCCGACGGTGCTCATGCCCCTGCCACCCATCCTTCGCGGCCGCGTCGTCCCTACTCTATCTCAGGTGGTCCGCGCTCGGTTGAACCGAGGCTCCTGGGAGCTGCTGGTCCATTGGGAGGGCCGCTCTGCTGCTGATGCTACGTGGGAGCCCATTGCTGACTTCAAGGAGCGCTACCCGGCGTTTCAGCTCGCGGACGAGCTGTTTGTTGGGGAGGAGGGAAATGTTGTGGACTCTTTTGTGGGCCGGACATACCGGCGTAGGGCCAGGCGTGCAAGTAGTGGCTGAGATGGCCTTAGTTAGCAAGTTAATAATCAGGGAGGAATTATAGGAATATTGTTTCAGTTTGTTAGGAAAGCTCCTGGACTATTAAGGGAGCTGTTACAGATGTAATCAGGATTATCGAAGAAGAATAGAATCCTCCCAGGGCGGTGGGTTCTATCCTTCAACGGTGGCTGCGCGCGTTTCTGCCGCTGCCGCCGACGAAGCTCCCACCGCTCCATTGCCTCGCTACAACCTCCGCTCCAATCCCCAGTCACATCTCCTTCTCCAATCTCCTCTGCGTACTCCTCGGGCGGCAACGCCGTATCAAAGGATTGAGGAAGATCCCCCAATTACCCTTAACTGCACTACAAAACTATGTCTGCATTGTTCATGTAGAGAAATAGTGACAGAGAAAGACCTGACTCCAGCATCAAGCATCTCTTCAAAAACTGCCAATGCTTCTTCTTCCCTTCTGGCTTTCCCATAAGCTTTGATGAGCAGGGAATAGCTCACAACATCCGGTTTCAGCCCAGCTCTTTGCATCTAAAATTTGAGGGGAAATAATACTGATAAACTCTATATATCTTCATTCTGTATCATAATGATTTCACAATTAAATAATGATAATCTGATTGTGCAATTAAGCAAGAAAGTACCTGATCATAGATACTTGAAACTTCCTTGTAGTCTGTCTCAAAAGACATCAAACTATTAAAAGTGACTGTAGATAGTGGAATTTCTCTCTCCGACATCTGTGCGAATAGCTTTCGAGCCTTGGCATAGTCACCAGCTTTCTTGTACATATAAATCATCATATGAAACATCTTCTGGTCTGGCTTAAAAGAAGTTCTTTTTTCATTAAGAAGGTCCTCAAATATCGCTTCAGCTTCCTTATATTTGTCACCCTGCCACCAATTAAAAAGTATGAGTTGAGGAAATCAGAAATCATCATAGCTAGTTTTCTGAAGGGATTAACTATAGGTAAATACCCTAGTAAAAATTACCAGTGCTTGCAAATATCCCACTACAAGTAAATAGTTACATTTAGCAATCCACATCTCCTCTCTTGTTTCAGATTCACACCTGGAGGTATTTGATTGAGTTGAAGCTATGGCTTGCAGATCAGTTAAACCCTGTTCGGTGTTGATTTCTTGAGTTGGTGGTAGGGTTAGGGTCTCCGATGGAGCTAGATGAGCTAAATTGTAAGGCAATTCCCGGTAATTCATGTCATTATAGTGCAATATTGGTGGTTTTTTTGGTTGCAATCGAGTATGCTTTGTGTAAGTTAACTTCAGTTTAAATTCCAATTTCGCAGCCTATATGCCCTATCCAAGGTGTGAGATTGCAATAGGAGAGATGTGGGGTGGTAAACCGAACCTCACAATGACTGTTCTAATAATTATTGTTATTATTATAAAAAGGACCCACAAATTTGTAAACATCTACATGTAAATGTATAGTATGAAAAGCAGAATCATAGTAGCAGAGTGATTGTTTGTTCTAGTAGGAATTGACAAAGAGGTGGTTAAATAATCGGCCTGTTTTCATATACTTTAGTGGCCAAATCATTCGGTTACAGTGTACAGATAATATTTGACAGCTATATACTGAGTTACTGACCTCAACTAAAGATTTCAAAATGATTTGATATGTCACAGGTGATGGTTCAGGGCCTGATGTTTGCATCCTACGGAATACTGCTTCAGCCTTGCGGTACTGCTTCCCTCTTCCATACGCCTCCATCAGACCAGTCTGTGATATGACGCTAGGCTGGTAACCTTTCTTGTTCATGTACTTTAGAATCCTTTCTGCCCTGCTAAAATCCCCCAACTTTCCATAAGCTGTCACAAGCATCAAGAAGTCCATCTCACTGAAGTCCCACCAATGCTGTGTTCTGAGCCATTCAAGAATCTGATAAGAAAAGGGTATAGAAATTAGTATAGAATCATGAAAGTGGATTATTTTTATATTCAAGAATTGCATCTAGCTGTGTAGTCACCAAGCCAGTTTCTATATGAGTCACCTGGTGCGAGTGAATATACCTCACTGACAATATTCCATTTTTTCAGTTGTTTGAACCGCACAAGAGTCCCAAGAATAACATCTCTTGGAAGTGGCCCTTTCCCACTTCGCTGAGTCTTCAGAATGGGTACAGCTGATCCTGCCTCCTCTATCTCTCTCATCATTCTCCTCCAATTCATCTGCTCGGCCTCATCAGCAGCATCCTTGAAAACTTCTTCTTTCTTTTTCCTTTGCATAAACTTTCTTGTAGCTAACATCCCACGGCAAACCACCTCAAGCCTGCGATTGCTCTTGATCTTCACATTGTATATTGGTACACCAGAGGATACTTTTGCTTTGCTGAAACAGTCAGACATCCCAGGCAGAGTTAAGCAAGGGGGCGAAAACATTATCACATGGAAAAGTCCAATGTAACACATTCAAATGCATGTTAATTTATTGAATATACAGAAATTACATGACAAAACTGTTCTCCTTTTATCTGGAAGTAGACATGGAATGATTTTGACAGATCCCAGGCGTACCACACAGACACAAAGAATAAGAAATGAAGCAGAATTCTGTAAGCATGTGGAATGGCAACCTGGATGCAGGGACCTCTGCACTCACAAGCCATCAGACTGGAACTTTTCACCCCATAAATATGACATGAGCAGATATCTAGGAAGAGTCAGTTTGACATCGGAAATGCAAGCATCATGGTTAAGTGAATGGAAGATTAACGACTACTGCAAATAATCAAATGTATCTAAGCCTGGAAAAGCTATACAACCCACTATTACACACAAACAGAAACACAGATTGCATGCAATTTGAACGCGGATGAAATTTTAGCTTGGAGATCAGTGCTGCACTGATAACAATGCTATGAAACAGCATTTTTTTTTTCTTCTTCAGAGTTCACCATAAAGCTAGGGGGCGCAATCGGAAAGTAAGCATTTCTCTTCTTCTTCAGCGGAACCAACCCCAATGCATGGCCAAGGCAGAAGGAAGCAGCAGCCTACCCTCCCAAGGAAAACCACATTTGTACACGGTGAAATTCGCCGCACAGACGTCCAGCACAGGCCGAGTAACACGCAGCGCAGCCAACCGCGAATTGGAGACCCCGGCAGTGGGTGTCCAAGAAATTAAACAAATTAGCGCCTCCCTCCCCCCACAAACGCCCTACCAGCTCTAGAGTTTTTCTTTCCCCCCGTGACTATAACTGCCAGCTGCATCCACCCACTCGCCACCACGGGACAGAGAAGCATAAACCAATGAGCCTCGCATCCCCACCGCGAATCACACCAAGACACCCGCACCATCGCCGCATCGCGCACGGGGGGGAAGAGGAATTAAGCAAGGGAGCGGAGGCACGCACCAGAGGCTTGAGGGGAAGGACAGCGGGGACTGCGACCCAATCACCGCCGACTCCATGGGAGGAGCAGGGCCGCAGGAGAGAGGGGAGGGCGCGGCAGCGGCAGCGGCAGCGGCAGCGGCAGCCTTATCGGCTCCAGCGAGCCGAGGTGGATGGAAGTGAGGAGAACCTCTCCTTCCCCGACTATTTTGCTTAAACCCCGTCTCTCCCCATTTTGCAGCTGCCTTGCCTTGGGATGGCGAGTGAGGAGAGCAGCAGGATCTTTTCTTCTCTTCCGCAGTAGGATAAGCATGGGCTGGCACAGGTGGGTCCATCTCTGGGGTGGGACCTGAGAAGTGGGGATTAAGCCCATGAGACCGAAGCCCAAATCATGAGAGCCCAGTCTAGACCGGGCCCGGCCCAAATTTTTTGTTTATAATTTTTCCCCAGAAGGGAAATGAATTATTATTATTATTATTACAAATAAATCAGAGTAAATTTGAAAAGATCGATGTGTTGTCTAGAGGAGAGGTGCCTGTGTCGTCTAGACGAGAGGCGAATTAGCATATCTGAAAAATATAAATTGCACTGAATAATACAAACAAAAAATTCTAATATATGGTAACGTGAAATCACATATCAACAAAGTTTACGCTTATATTTAAACAATTCCGCTTGTTACCCAAGATTATTGGATACGTAGTTGAGTTGATTCCTCCCAGAACCTACACCCAAAAACACATAACAAATAGGTCGGGGTGGCCCAAATGTGAACTTGAACAACAAGAACAAGCAAAGAAGATACATGATTATGTAGATCCTACGTCTCCATTGAAGATCTCACAAGGGAGCAAGTCTCTTTCAACCACTATCTTGAACTTCGATTCAATTGTTGAGGACATCACTCCTTCAGCTATCCAGGGACTGGTTACTAGAGCTTGAGTGTGACCATTAAATCTATATATAGGTGAGCTCATTCCTAAATGATACTTTTTATGATCATGAGAATAGATTACACATATGCACAAAAATCTAAGGAGATAAGTTTTCCAATGCCATAAAAATCTCACATCAAAACTCCTTCTGAGTCAACGAGAATCATTGAAATAAGCGGACATCTAGAATCTGTAAGGATGTAGTGTCACCATATTTTGGGCCATTGGCATGTGTATCATGTGGAGCTCACTAGAGGTGCGTCGAGGGGTTATGTGTGCCCCTAAGACCTTATAATTTATGGTTGTTTTTTTCTTTAGGGTCTGAGTTTTGTTGAGTTCTAGTTTTCCTCGTGAAATAAACTTTCTTTATAGCACTTGTGACGCCGAAGTTCGACTCATGTGAACAAGAAACCCCGTACTTATTCTTTTTTGACTGCATCGATTAGTCATTTCAATTTAAGAACTTGAACCATTCAATTTGACATGCTTCATCTCTATTGTAATATTAGATTGTGTCCTTTGTTCTTGTTTGTGTTCTTGATTGGCTTATAGGAAAAGCTTTCTTGGCGAGGTCAATCATATTGTGCATGGTTGATAACCAACATAATAGTGGTGTAGCAGTTGCAGGGGTTCAAATCATGAGCTCATCTTCTTTCACTATTTTCACTGTACATTTCTGTGTTTGGCTTTATCAATAAGGGTGAATGTTGTGGTTGTTGTCAAATTTTTAGTTGTTCTTATTCGACAAGTGCAACTAGCTCTTCTATGTTATCCATGGCCAATACATAATAGCAATAGTTTTTAGTTTCCCTCTACCATCAAAGTAAAATTTTGTCATGAGATTGAAGTGGTGGTTTTCATATGGACTTTAGTAGTGGGATAAACTCACCGTATTATAATATTTAAGTTGTTGAGATAATGATGTAAGGAAGTGTCATTTAATCTTTGTTGGGAAATTGACTACATTTTTATCTACTTTGTTCTTTCATGGCGAGGCACACAAATAGCCATAGAGATGGTGTGCAATTCTATCATGTGTACACATATAAGCCTTAAAAGCAATAATAGATAGCCTTAGAGATGGTTTATTATTAGAGAAATTAGCTTAGTAATATCTCTTAGATAACATGTATGGTTTGAGAGCTAGCAACTGGCTTATTTGTTGGAGGATGGTCTAAGCATGGTGTGAAGGCCCATGCCGCACTTTGCATATGCTCTGATAACTACATGTAGGACATGTATAGGCGTGCAAAGGCATCTGAAACCATCAATGCTCTAGCCTTTGTTTCAACATGTTGTTTCCTTAACACACCTCACACCCTATGGTACACGATACCGGGCTTGTAGTCATTGCCACAACCCACGGACGAACCTTTATATCCTTAACTCCTATTAATTGATTTCATGGTTCATCACTTCATCTTCTTTTGTTACTTTATTGTACATTTCTTTGTCTGGTTTTCTCAATGGAAACGGAGGTTGCCATCAACTTTGTTCCACAATGCAATTAGCTCTTCTATGTCATCATGGCCTATGCATAATGCTAGTAGTTTGTATTTTGCTCTTTCCAACATCGTAACATTTTCTCATGAGATGAAAGTTTGGTTGGTTTTGAAATTGGTCGAACTCACCTTATAACAATGTAATAATTAAGGAAGTGCCATTTAATACTTGTTTGAGCAAACTGCTAGGTTGGAAAGTTTATTCTATGTCTACCATGTTCTTTTATGGTGAGCACACAAACAATCATAGAGATCGTGTGTAGTTTATCTTCCTATCTTGGGTACAACATTCAGGCCTTAAAAGTAAGAAGAGGAAAACTAATTAAAAATATGATTCTTCAAATATTCAGATATATTAGTTTTAGTGTTATGTCTTAGACAACATCTATGGTCTTAGAGCTAGGAGTTGGCTTAATTGCTTGGAGGTGGCCTAAGTACAGTGCAAAGAACTATACCACACTTTGTTTGCCTTGAAAGTTGGAACTACGTGCAAGACATCTACGATCGTGCTACAATGTCCAAAACCATCACAGCTTTGACCACTATAGCTACAACCCATGACCATGCCTTATATATGATGGTCACACACTTCACCACTGATAGGTGATATAAACTACAGTTGTCAACCCTGTTATTAGTCACGTGCCACATCAGCTACACCATGCAGTGATGTGTCATACACCTAAACCAGAGGCCCTATGTTGGGATCAATGGGCCACAAGGAGCCCACGCTGTAGCCCTGGCTGACCATGGGAACCCCCGACGCGTGGTAGCAAGGGCTCTTAGGCAAGGGGTGGGCCACCTTGGCTCCCCGAGTCCCACAATATTGAAGGTGATCCAGAATAAAAAAGGAAATACAAAAGTAGGACAATAAATAGAGAGTTTATTAGATAAAATAAATTAGGATTTAGTTAGGGAATAAATAAGTTTCCTTGTAAATGAAGCATTCCAAATCTAGGACACTTGTTGTCTTAGTTTCTTGAAAGGAAAGTCTAGATTGATTAGGGACTAAGTCTTCCAGTACTATAAAAAAAGACCATGGAACTATTCACTCTTAAGCAAGGAATAATCAACTCTTCCTCTATCTCTCTTCCTATTGCTGCCACCCCTCTTTCCTCCTCTCCTTGTGCCCGTGCCCTCTCCCTACGCTAGCACACCGTCGTCGCCACCCCCCTGCCCACACGCCCCCCTGATGCACCAATCGCCCACTTCCCTGCCCTAGTCGCCCCAGCCACCAGTCTACGAGGAGGAACGTGACATGATGTCTAGTTGTTCTTTGCCAGTCTGTATGTTCATCCTACTCCTGCTTGCTCTTGGTGCTAGGAATGTTGATCTTGCACCGTCCCCCATCAGTAAAGTCCTCTTTGCATTGACCTATGCTTACTTGAAGTAGAATAAGTATTTTTTTTTCTCTTAGAATAACAAACTAGGTGAGTACACTTAATTTGCAACTTGAGAAATCGAGTAGAAGGGGTGTTGGCCGCTAGATGTTTGGGCAAAAAAAACATGAAGCTAGTTTATGTGCGTGAGCCAAGATGGATCAAAGAAAGGTGCCAACACACGCGTCGGCGAAAGATTGACAGTGACAGCGAATTGGTGTGCCTTCCCTTTCGCACTGTTATTCGTAGCAGGTACGGTGTTCAAATGATTTAATTAAGGAAACGACATCTTTGTACTATATTTTTTACTAATTCAGTGCAGCGACTTCTCCATTTATATTAGTCTTTTAGAAAAGCATCTATTTTTTAATAAACACTTTTCTTTCCACGACAAGAGAAAAAATTTTAAAAAAATCCGAGGAACCTTCTCGCGTGCGGCACGCTTGGCACTCTCCTGCAGCCCTGTGGACTGCATAGCCTGTTTATCTGTGGACGCGGCGCCTCCGTTCTCCAGTCGCCTCTCGCCACTCCACTCTCCACCAGAAGGAACTTGAGAGACAGAGAGAGATCAGCGCTGCTGTGCCTTCGCGTGCTGCTGCTTCACCGAATCGGATCAGGCCTTTCCCAATCCAAGCCAAGGTGAGCGTCGTCTACCTCCAAATCCATCAGCTCCCCCCTCCTCCGCCCTAGCACCTGGCCGCGCTGGCGCTGTCCGCAGACAGAACCCCCGCCCGCCTCCGCCTGGCCGCCTGGATGGCTGGCCGCGCCTCAACGCCGCCGTTCCTCCTGCTCCTTCGCTCGCTAGCCTTTGGCCTCAACGCGTTGGTGATTTTGGGGTCGGGGTCGGGGTAACAGACTGAAAAAGAATCATCTACTGAGTGAGGTCTTCCACTTCTCGAAGGAGCTTGATTTGGGAGCCCCCTTCGCCCGAATGCTGAAACAGGAAGAAGCGCGGGAGGGTTAGCATAGCAGCCCTGTAAAGATTTTGCATGGCCTGCGACGCCGCGATCTAGATTTGTGTTCCTATAAGGGCCTCCATCTTCGTTTGTTTGGTTGTTTGTCCGTCGAATAGATAGATGGCTAATCCATCATCCTCAAAGTCCTCCAAGGGGGAGCCTTGCATCTTTGTGTGTTTTTTTTGGTTGACCTGCAGCTGCAGCCTTTTTTGCTTTCTTCTCCAATCTAAAATATTCTAGATTAGATGTAGTTTGGGACCGAGATAGAAGGTGGACAGTGGAAAAAAAGAGTAGATTTATTCATCCTGTGTTCTGTCATCTGAGCACTGATCCTTCTGTGCATAGAAGAGGGTGATGTTTCTGATAGATTTCTGTTTTTCAGAGAAAAACCGAACTAAAAAACGATTTTCAAGCAACATGAACGCTTGATTTTTTTTATTTATTTGACAACAAACGCTTGGTGCTTTCGTCTTTGTTTTAGTTAAGACTACTTTCCCTCCCTTGTTCTTATCAAATGTGCAACTCTTTCATCAGGGATGGCAACCGGTAGTGAAGCCTCGAAGCCAGCTGAGGCTGTGATTGACTGGCACAAGCAGGACAACAAGAGGATGCTCCACGCGGTTTACCGTGTCGGGGATCTGGACCGCACAATCAAGTATGTATGCTGCTGTGTTTTAAATGACATTTGCAACATCTGGCAGCTAGGATCATGCTTTTTATGTGAACTTTATGGTTTTTGTAGATACTACACGGAATGCTTTGGGATGAAACTGCTGAGGAAAAGGGACATTCCTGAGGAGAAGTACACCAACGCCTTCCTTGGCTTTGGACCAGAGGACACCAACTTCGCACTTGAATTGACATACAGTATGTTCAGTGACCTGCCAAAGTTTTGCTTATGGCACAATTGTTTCTCTATGCTACTAATGTTTGCAGTTGCACAATTTGTATGCCAACCTTATAAGTGATAAGAAAGTTAGCAATGGTCAATGCATATTTCTCTCTCTTCATAAGAACTGACCTAATTCTTTTCCTGTTTTTTTCCCCCTGTAACTTCTAATGCGGTAATAACTTCACTCTTATCACTCATTCAACAGACTATGGCGTTGACAAGTATGACATTGGAACTGGCTTTGGGCATTTCGCAATTGCTAATGAGGATGTATGTATTGTCAGTTTGCAATAGCCTGTTGTCGATGCTGCAGAATTATGTTTTATATATGATATCATCATGGATGCAAATGCAGGTGTACAAGTTGGCTGAGAATATTAAATCCAAGGGTGGCAAGATCACCCGTGAACCTGCTCCTGTCAAGGGAGGATCCACTGTTATTGCCTTTGCACAGGACCCTGATGGCTACATGTTTGAGCTTATCCAGAGGGCTGAGACACCTGAGCCTCTTTGTCAGGTCATGCTTCGTGTTGGTGACCTTGAGCGTTCTATCAAGTTCTATGAGAAGGTATTTTCTTTCCCTTTTGTAAAGCTGGGTTATTACAAGAGTTAGAGATGTATTTCTTTTTCTTATCTCTAACAGGAGCAGTCTCGTTCTCATACATGATGATGTATTGTTTGTTTGTTTCCATGCAGGCCCTAGGGATGAAGCTCCTAAGGAAGAAGGATGTACCTGATTACAAGGTACTTGTAGTTATTTGTTACTGAAAGAATGCTGTTATGTTTCATAGTGTCAAGAGAAATGCCATGCAATTTCCCCCGCCCCTAGATGTAGTGTTCTTTCAGCTTACTGGAGTGACTGTTTTCACCCTTATACAGTATACAATTGCCATGTTGGGCTATGCTGACGAGGACAAGACAACTGTTCTGGAGTTAACTTACAACTATGGAGTCACAGAATACAGCAAGGGCAATGCATATGCTCAGGTCTTTATGAAATCTTTATCTGAAGCATTTTTCTAATTATACTTTGGCATCTCTTTAATTGTTTGGCTTATGTAAGTGCAGGTTGCCATTGGCACCAACGATGTGTACAAGAGTGCTGAGGCTGTTGATCTGGCGACCAAAGAACTAGGTGGCAAAATTTTGCGGCAGCCAGGGCCGCTACCTGGGATCAACACTAAGATTGCCTCTTTTGTTGATCCAGATGGCTGGAAAGTGGTATGCTTTCATCTGTTCTATACAGTTAACTGTTAAATTTCCGTGTAAAATAATAAGTTAACTGTTAAATTGACTAGTGCTTTCTTCAAATCAAGAGCCAGTGACAATGAAATGATTAATGCTCTTGATGCACCTGTGAATAAAAGTTATCTTTGTCTACACTATCATGTCTTCTCATGACAAGTAGGCGCCTATGGAATATGACATTTTATCCTTAACATTGTAGGTTCTGGTTGACAACACCGACTTCCTCAGGGAACTCCACTGAAGACCGGGACACCCAGGTGCTGTCCTAGGATGTGCAGTAAACTAGTAATGCTTGTCTGTGATGTAATAAGATGTGCACGGTTTGTTTCCGCCCTGATGAGCTGATAATAATGGATGTTGCTACTGAGGTTGTGCTTCTATCAGTGAGGTTTGGGATTTGCTATGTGACTGTGCCTGCTGTTAATGCAATTGCTACATGTAGCAACATAGGGCTAAGGGGTGCTCTCGATTTTGGCACTGTTCATGCACTGTAGGAGCCGGTGAAACCCAAGAGACCGGCTTCACTGCTCCTCTTGTCCCATAGTTGATAAAGGGTGGAGGTGGAGCCACTGCGACTATTCTCCAATAATCATCTGTTTATTTATCTTATCAGCCGTTTGAACTACCGGTTTGTCTTATCAGCTGAACAGCACAGCTCGAATGACAGCTACAGGTGAAGCTGGAGCACATGGAGGCCTGCCAAAGAGGGCTCCTAGGTTTCTACGGTGCCTTGTTTTTTTTCACCTTATGCATTCACGTTTTATAGGAGCCAGGAGGTAGCAATAGCAGAGCCTATCCATTACCTGCTTATTATCGATGCTGAACAAGGTGGTTCTGAAGATCTGATACCAGTTCAGATACAATGAAGCATAATTTGGGTGCTCTTCTGGTTGGATTGGAAGCTAGGGTGTTTCTTGCACCCTTTTCTGATGTTTGAACTGAATTTCAAGAAACTACAGATTGCTAAATTTACGATTTCCATTGATTGGCTCCATGGGAAATCAAGAACCATGAGTCAGTTGATGGATCGCATTGTGAAAATCGCTCTCATATGCTGGTTGTCGCAATTCATCTTGGGCAGGCTCCAGTGCAATTTTCTAGCTATCACTATCACACACATGACGCATTAGCTCTTTTTTTTCTCAACCGAACAATCTACAATAATTTCAGATGGCAGCAAGTTTGTCATTTACCTCTTGTTTTGTTTGAAATCGAGCCTCTTGCCATCTGAACTAAATGGCGAACCCCAAACCGATTTTCTATGGTTTCTGGGCCGTCAAAAAAAAAGGGGACCAAAAGCGACAGTTCTCTGTTGCTAGAGGTTCAAACATACATATGCCCTGGAAGACAGTACTGAAAATGCCTTGCCAAATGGTGGATGCAGCATTATCAACTACTAGTCGCGCCACTCCTTAAAACGAAACATTTTTTTGTACCAGTTGGTCGAAGGGTGTTCTTTACCAAGATGAATATCACTCGCGCCACTCTTCTCAGTACGCTTCCGGCTTCCGTATTTCATAACTTCCAACTTCAGGAAGTATTTATGTGTGTTCGTTGGATACTTCTGTTATAAAGTAGAGACTGCTGACAATTCCCATTCATGACACAAATCTATTGCCGTGTAAATTTATGAAAGTCATGACAATTCCGCAGTTTTTGCAAGAAGAGGGCTAGGCTTAGTTAAAACCAGCAACACAAGACTTTGGAGCCATGAAACGTATCAAATTATAGTTTCCCAAGAGATGAATAATTTCTTCACAACCATATCGAGAATCAGAGTTGCAGGCCGCCCCGTTCCGTCCATACATAACTGCAGGCCTCGCCTCGCCGCCGCCTCTAGCGTCGCCGCCGCCGTCATCTACCACCGCTGGTCCCCCTCCCTTCCCCTCCGGCATCTAGCTGAGGGTTGAAGGGAGTAGGGATCCATTGTTTTTAATAAGTTCTCTCTCTATTAGATCGAGTCATTAGGGTTAGGGTTTCTCCATGCCAAATTTGTTGGTATTGGAGTTTTATTTCCTCCTCCTCTCCGGCTACGGTGAAGGGGAAGGGTGGAATCGTCTTCTCTATGGCGGCTCCTTTGAAGATGAGGGCGACAACTGCAGCGTCAACATCTTCATCGACATAACAACATGGAGACTTTTGTTTCCGGACTGCGGCATCAAGGCGGAGATGATGTCGGCTCCATGGAATAATTTTCTCCAGTCTTTTCTCCGTTTTGTTGTGGTTAGATCTGACCATGATGAAGGACTAGTGAGAATAATTTTCAGATCCGTCTTTCTCATTCTTCGGTGGCAGAAAGAAGAGGAAGGAAGACACCAGAAAAAAGAAGTTTCTCAATTCCGCCTACAGGAATGTTGGTCATCGTTCGTTGGTTAGGTTTTGAGTTGCGCTATTCACAGCATGGGTATTATTTTGTAATTCATTGTGCTTGTAACATGTTAATGTACCTAGCTATCATATAATATAATTCTTCTTTCATCGCAAAAAAAAAATTCTTCACAACTGTCGGGGATCAAAATAAGGGCCCCCTAAGGAAAGCCCAACAAACGCAAACTTTGGCCCAATAGGCCTCCCACTGCTCTACCTAGGCCGCGGCTCCAGCACACCAGAGCAAATGTACCTCCTCTGGCCCATCCGAGCTCACCCCGCTAAGGGCTCGGGCGGGAGAGCCAATTCTCCGCCTCGCCCGAGCCCCTAGCGCCCGGGGCCTCGGGCCGAGCTTCCATTCTCCGCCCCGCCCGAGCCCCCAACGGGGGCCTCGGGCCGAGCCTCCGGCTTCCGTCCCCCCGAGCCCCCAGCAGCCCGGGCCTCGGGCCGGGGCCGCGTCGCCCGAAGTCAAAGACCGTACCACCGATTTGGCCCGCATATCCACCACCGCCCGTGTCGGGGCGCTCCATGCTCGGCGAGGGGATAGGCATTGCCCGTCCACGGCCCACGCCGGCGATCATGCTTACGCGGTCTCCACGATGGAGGCCACGCCCGCCCGCAGTGGGGCACTATCTTTGCCTAACCCCTCCGCCCGGTCCCATCGCGGAACTCCGGGGCCGCCGTCTACCACGCCAAGGCCACGCCCGGCCGGCGTCACCCCTCGTGCGGGGAGTGGGCTGGGCCGCCCATTCCATCAACCAACAGTCCACCCGTGAGCCCCGAGCACGAGATGGGCAACCAACTGCGCCCGGCGTCGTCATGCGGCTGTTCCACCCACTCCTCGTACGGCGACAAGCTCCGAGGCCCCCCGAGCCTCGGACTCAGGCGGAGTCAAAGCTTCCAGGGGCTCTGGCACCCCCTCCGACGCGCACTTTACCAACTCCAACGAGGGACGTCCGTCATTACGGACAACAGGGGCAAGGAGGCGGCGTCGCCTTGCCTCGTCACGGTCCGGGACGATGCGCCCCGCGGAGCCTCGGATGAGGGAGGGCGGAAGCCCATGACCCGGCCACGAGTACGATCACCTCTTGTAAGGCCTTGCCTTCCCCTTGCGGCTATAAAAGGGGAAGGCGAGGGGCCCGTAAACAGCGAGCACACGCGAGAGCCCGATATTGGCACTTCACTCAATCACCACGAGACTTGGGACCTGTCCCTCTCTCCTTTGCTTGTACACCCCCTACCTCACGAGCACTTCGGTGCGAGATAATACAAGAACTCCTCCCCCCCCTTGGACGTAGGGCCTTCTCTTGCCGAACCGGTATAAATCCTTGTGTTCATCTTGCACACCATCCGGGGTTGGGAACACGCACCACAAATTCACTCGTTGGTGCGAGCCACCCGGTTCTAGCACCGACAGGTTGGCGCGCCAGGTAGGGGAGGCTGTGCGTGTTTCGCCTCTCTTCCCGCCAAACCTCCGGATGGCCGGCAGAGGCGTGGCAACACTTCGGGGCGGCCTCTCGGCCCCAACTCTCCTCCACCCGGCCCGGCTGGAGCCGGGGACCACGATCCGGTTCGGTGAGCTTGAGTTCGTGTCGGCTGGTGTCCAAAGATGACATGGAGCTCCTCCCGGCCGGGCTCGGGGACCTCCCGACAGGCCCGGTGGACCATCACCCCCGACCCGGTAGCCGGGGGCGCCCGAGGCACTCGCTCTCGCCGCACACAGCGGACTCACCACGGCGCCCGGTGATGCGGAGGAGGACCTTGCTTGGCCAGCTGCCCGGTGAAGGCGGCGTCCCCCCCGGGGGACTTACTCGGCCGCCCGTCGCCACCTCGACAACCATTTGGCTTGGCCCAGCTGGCGCCCGTCGTGCGCGGCGTTGGTCTCCGCCATGGGAACCGGAGGAGGCATCCACGTCGCCCGGGCCTCCACATAAGCTTCGCTCGGACATCCCGACGGATCCATCACGCCTTGACGATCGAGCGAGGCGGAGTGGAGGCGACCACGGCCGCAGCTACGTCCACCCGATCCGGCGCTACCTCGAGGACCACGGAACCCGGGGGTTCATCACGAACTGCGCCTTAGCCCGGTTACCCGACTCCGACTCCCGGGCGACATGCGACCCGGCCAGCGAGTGCTTCCACGTGGAGGTTCGTGATCTCGGCGCCGGCGCGGCGGCAGCAGCGGGGATCGGGATCGTAACCCTAGGCACACCGCTAGGCCCGCCCACAATGGTCGCAACCCCGGTGGATCAAGGGGCCTCCCGACCACGGGGGAAGCGGACCCCCCACCGCCTGCGACTACCCAGGGGCGGAGGATCCGGGCCCACGCCTCGGGAGCCACGACGATACACCGTAGAAGCGGATCCGCGACCTCAAGGCCAAGCTCGACCACGGCCGTCTTCAGCTACGGCCCGGAGGGATAGACACGCTCGAGCAAGGCGGGCAGCGCGGCACTCAACCCGAGCCCAGCGGCGACGGCACGCCCACGCGTCCGGCGGAGGATGCGTCAACAACGAGGGGGCGAGCATCCTCCCGTCTTCCGGCGTGCGAGCCAAAGCGTTGCGGCCGCGGCCCATACGCTCCGATCAATGCGGAGCCCTCCCACCCCGGAGAGCGCGCCGCATCGCGCGGCGAGCTGCAGGCTTCATCGAGACCGCCCCCCGGTCCAACAAGCCGAGAAACTCGTCCTCGCGCCTTCGGCGCTGAAGGGCGAGAACCGTGAGGCATCCCCGGGAGGCCCATGAGGCCTCACGTCCACCGGGATCCCTCACGGAGGGCCCGGCTCGCGGCGCATCCCGGAGACAACCTTGGCGGCAGCCTCAGCAGCGGCGGCAGCGCAACACTCGTGAGGCGAAAGCGCGGGGCAAGCAGCGACCGCCCGGCCGCGGCGGCGGCCCCGCGGCGGCCCGGCGAAACGACGCGCGGCAGCCAGCGGACCCCGAGGCCTCGCGCCTTCAGCCCGGGAGATCCGCGTAGCGGTTCCCCTTCGGTTCCGCCAACCCGCCAACCTCACCAAATACTCGGGTGAGGCGAACCCCGGGGTTTGGCTCAACGATTACCGCCTTTCACCAGCGGGCGGGGCGGGCGGCAACGACTCATCATCCAAACCTTCCCTTCACAGGCGTGCCGCTCGGGCCTTTGGAGCACCTTCCGCCCGCCACGATCTTTGGCCCAGGCCGACTGGTCAAGGTCTTCGTGGGAAACTTCCGGGGCACATATGTGCGCCACAGGAACTCTGGGATCTCCGGGCTGCCGCCCCCGGAAGCCCGACGAAGTCGCTTCGCGACTTCATCCGCCGCTTCTCCAAGAAATGCACCGAGCTGCCCAACGTGGCCGACACCGCCATCATCGGCGTTCCTCGATGGGACAACCTGCAAGGAGTCTGGTCCACGAACTGGGTCGGGAAGATGCCCTCCACCGCCAACGAGCTGTTTGAGGTGGCCACAAATTTCACCTCCGGCGAGGAGGCGGTGGGGGCCATCTTTTCGCGGGCGCCAACGACAAGGACAAGCGGAAGAATGAGGAAGCCGGGCGGAACAGCAACCCGCAACGGAAGAAGAACAAGAGGGGAAAGTGGAGGGGAAGCAAGGCAAGAAGGAGGAAGACTCGAGAGGATGATCTCGCCGTTTGCGGCCGACCGCAAAGGCACCCCCGAGGCCCCCGGGGCCCGGGGGCGTTCGACGACATGCTCAAGAAGCCATGCCCCTTCCACAAGTTCCCCGTCAAGCACACCATGGGGGAGTGTGACTTGGCCTGCCGATTCTACCGAAAGCTGCCCCCGCCCGAGGACAAGAAGAAGAAGGAGAAAGAGGATGAAGACAAGGATGACGGGTTCACGAAGATCCACGATGTCTTCATGATCATCGGAGGCCTCCCGGCGAACCTTTCTCCACGTCGGATCAAGCGCGGCCGCCGAGAGGTATTCTCGGTGCGCCCCATGCCACGCCGTAGTACTGCCGTGGTCGGCCGAGGCCATCACCTATGGCCTCGACGACCACCCGCTCTCGTGCCAAACCCGGGGAGATACCCACTCGTGGTGGATCCCGTCGTCGGCAACGTTCGGGCGCACTAAGGTGCCGATGGATGGCGGCGGCGCCCTCAACATCCTCTACTCCGACACCCTCGGCTGTTGGGGATGGAGCGCCCGCACCTCCGACCCTCCAACTCTCCCTTTTCGGGGCATCGTGCCGGGCAAGCGAGCACGGCCCCTCGAGCAGTCGATCTCCCGTCGTCTCGGGGGACGCCATCAAACTACCGCAAGGGAGGTCATCACCTTCGGCGTGGTTGACTTCCGAGGAACCTACCACGGCATACTCGGGCGTCCAGCGTGCGAAGTTCATGGCGGTCCCGAACTACACGTACCTCCTCCTCAAGATGCCGGGGCCCCAACGGCGTCATCACCGTTAGCTCCTCTTACGAGCATGCGTTCAAGCTGCGGCGTGGAGGCCATCGAGCATGCCGAGGCCATGGCCATCTCCGAGGCTCGACTCCAAAGCGCCACGCCGGCACCTTCGAGCCGTCCGATGGGGTAAGGGAGGTCCCGCCGACCCCTCCACCTCGTCCGGCAAGGCGGTGAAGATCTGTGACTCCCTCGACCTAAATAGGAAGCCGTGCTCATCGACTTTCTCAGCGAACATCGACATCTTCGGCGTGGAGTCCCTGGACATGCCGGGCATTCCGAGGGATGTCGCCGAGCACTCCCTTGATATCCGGGCCGGGTCCGGACCGGTGAAGCGGCCATGCTGCGCCCGATTCGACGAGGAGAAGCGCAGGGGCCATCGGCGAGGAGGTGAACAAGCTTTTGGCGGCGGATTCATCAAGGAGGTGTTCCACCACCTCGAGTGGTTATCTAATCCTGTCTTGGTTAGGAAAAAAAGTGGGAAATGGAGGATGTGTGTAGACTATACTAGTTTAAATAAGACATGTCCGAAAGTCCATTTTCCCTTACCACGTATCGATCGGATAGTCGACTCCACCTCGGGGTGTGAGCTCTTATCCTTCCTTGATGCTTATTCCGGCTACCACCAAATAAAGATGAAGGAGTCCGACCAGCTCGCGGCGTCCTTCATCACCCCCGTTCGGCATGTAATGTTTGCGTGGCGATGCCCTTCGGGCTTAGGAACGCAGGGCCCACGTACCAACGGTGCATCTTTGGCGTCTTCGGCAACCACATCGGCGAAACCGTAGAGGCCTACGTCGGCGACATCGTGGTCAAGACTAAGAAGGCTGACGACCTCATCTCGACCTCAAGATCGCTTTCCGGTGTCTTAAGGCCAAAAGCGTCAAGCTCAACCTCGAGAAGTGCGTCTTCGGGGGTCCCCGAGGCATGCTCCTCGGGTTCATCGTCTCCAAACGCGGCATCGAGCCCAACCCGGGAGAAGGTGACTGCGGTGGCGAGCATGGGGGCGATCAAGGACTGAAGGGCGTCTGCGAGTCATGGGGGCATGCAGCGGCCCTCGGCCGCTTCATCTCACGGCTCGGCGAGAAGGGGCCTACCCACATATCGCCTCTGAGAAAAGTCCGAGCGCTTCTCTGGACCACCCAGGGCCCGGGAGGCCCTCGACAAGCTCAAGGCTGCCCTCGCCCGGTGCCCCGATCCTCGTCCGCTTTGCCGAAGGTGAACCCCTCCTCTTATGCGTCGCCGCGACCACCCGGGTGGTCGGCGGGCCATCGTCGTCGAGGCGGGGGAGGAGGGCCACACCCTACCGGTCCGGAGGCCGGTCTACTTCATCGGCGAGGTGTTGTCGAGACCAAGATCCGCTACCCGTAGATCCGAAGGCTGCTCTATGCGGTGGTCACGACTCGGCGCAAGCTCGGCACTACTTCGACGCCCACCCGTGGCGGTGGTCTCCTCCTTCCCGTTGGGAGAGATCCTCTAGAATCGGGGAGGTCTCGGGGTGGGTTGCCAAGTGGTCCGTCGAGCTCATGGGAGAGACTCTCCCCCTGGCGCCGAGGAAGGCCATCAAGTCTCAAGTCTTGGCCGACTTCCTCGCGGAGTGGGCGACACCCGGCTACCGCCGCTCCGGCTCGAGGCGGAATCTTTGGGCGATGTACTTCGACGGGTCCCACGATGAAGGCCGGAGGCGGCGCCCGGCCTCCTCTTCTCTCTCCCTCGGGGTGCACATGCGATGCGTGATCCGCCTTCACTTCCCGCGTCAAACAATATGGCGGAGTACGAAGGCACGCTCAGCGGGTTGAAGATCGCCGTCGAACTTGGCGTCAAAGCGCCTCGGCGTCAGGGGACTCGCGGCTCGTCATCGACCAAGTCATGAAGGACTCAAGCTGCCCACGACCCCAAGATGGGCCCAGCGTCTTTGCAAAGGCGGTGCGCACCACGGAGGACAAGTTCGGCGGTCTCGAGCTCAACCACGTCGTCCGGAGGCACAACGAAGCCACCGACGAACTCGCCAAGATCGCCGCTGGGAGAGCCCGGTTCCCCCGGCGTCTTCACCAAAGACCTCGCGGCTCCTTCCGTCACGCTCGGGGGGGCAAGGGGGCCTCCTCGGAGGATCGTCCGGACCCCCTTTGGGGGCGGAGGCCGTCAGGGGCCCCCCTCGACATCCGAGACCCCTCGACTTCCGAGGCATCCTCGGCATCAAAGGCCGAGGTCATGGAGATCGACGGAGGGGATCCGGAGGCCGACCCCAAGCCGGACTGGAGAAAGCCATACCTCGGCCCGGATCATCAGGGGGTCCTCCCGAGGCTTCAACCAAGCCCGGGCGCATCGCGAAAAGTCGCCTTCGTCGTCATCGAGGACGAGCTCTACAAGCGAAGCCCCTCGGGGATCCTACGGCGATGCATCACGGTCGAGGAAGGCCTCGCCCACAGCCCACAAGATCCACGCCGGTGTCTGCGGCCACCACGCCGCTCCCGTTCCCCCTCGTCGGCGGCGCTTTCCGACAGGGGTTCTCTTGGCCAACCACGCGGTCGCTAACGCCACCGAGGTAGTGCGCACCTGCGAAGGATGTCGATTACTACGCTCGGCGGGCCTTTTCCGGCCCAGGCGCTCCGGACCATCCCGATCACGTGGCCTTTCGCCGTGTGGGGTTTGGATTTGGTAGGACCCCTCAAGAAGGCGCCACTTCACTCATCTGCTCGTCGCCATCGACAAATTCTCCAAATGGATCGGGCGCGCCCGTTACCAACATTCGGTCCGAGCGGGCGGTACTTTTCTTCACCGACATCATCCACCGCTTTGGAGTCCCGAACTCTATCATCACCGACCACGGCACCCGGTTCACGGGGGCGAAGTTCAAACTTCTGCGATAAGCACCGAGATACGCATCGTCTGGTCCTCGTCGTGCACCCCAGACGAGCGGGCGGGTAGAACGGGCCAAGCGGGATGATCTTGCAAGGGCTCAAGCCTCGGATCTTCAACAAGCTCGACAAGTTCGGCAAAAGATGGCTCGAAGAGCTCCCCTCGGTCCTCTGGAGCCTCGGGACAACGACCAGCCCGAGCCACGGGTTTCACGCCCTTCTTCCTGGTGTATGGCGCCGAGGCCATCCTGCCTACCGACTTAGAGTTCGGGTCCCCGAGGCTCAAGGCCTCTGACGAGGCACGCAACCCGGGCGGCTCGGGAGGATTCGGCTTGGACATGCTCGAGGAAGCGAGGGACAACGCCCTCCTACACTCGGCAAGATACCAGCCCGTCCCTCCGACGCTACCACGACCAAACGGGTCCGCACCGAGACCTCAAGGAAGGCGATTTGGTGCTCCGTCTCCGCCCGGGACAACGAGAGGGCGCCACAAGCTCACGCCGACTTGGGAGGGCCCTTCATCATCGCCCCAAGCCCTCAAGCCGGGCACGCATTACAAGCTCGCTAACGAGGCGGTGAAATCCTCAACAACGCTTGGAACATCCAACGGCTACGTCACTTTTACCCTTAGAAATTCCAAGCATTGTACATACGCTTTGTACCTTTGGCTAAATAAAAATCCTTGGGCGTTTCTCCCAAGTCATAGCATTCTGTCCCCGGTGGGACTCGGTGAGACTTGCTTTTGGCTCACCAAAACCAAAGCCTCCCTCGGGGGGCTAGAAAGGGGGGAACCCCCTCCTAGAAAGCACCCCTCAAAAAATCTTTTTCGTTTTTTCGGCTATCTTTAAGTAGACTCTACGTTCCCCGAAGGTTTCGCATACTTAGGAAAAAAGCACGACCGAGGTCATTCCAAGGCCGAGGGCGGCCGAGCCAGCGAGGCCACCTACGCCCAAGTGCTACGGTGCCTCCACTCGCTACCCTCGGCCAAAGGATGACTTCAAGTGCTTGCGAGGAGGTCGCTCGGTTATGGAAGGGCAACGGGGCCGAGGCATCTACTCGCGATCCTTACCTTCGGTTAAAGAAACGACCCCAGTGCAAAAGCATCCTCGCAAGACCAAGTAGCGAATGCAAAAGCGGTAGGGGAATACGAGAGACAACGAAAAAGCAAGTACAAAAAGCATAAAGCCTCGGCGGGCCGACTCATATAAAGTATTCCACAAACATACGCCAACACAAGTTCCTATTTACATGGGCACTCGGGCCCGGCTTGCGAGGTCTGGGGGCGTCGGGGCCATGCCGGCATCACGGGCGGCGACATCCACAACCTCGGGCCTCGGGCGCGGCTTCCACGGTCTCGGCGTTCACCGGCACCGGGGCTCCGCGGCTTCGGTGATCGCGGCGGAGCCACGGCGTCGGGGCCCGTGGCCGGCGGCCACGACCTCGGCGTCCGCGGCCTCGGCGTCACCGGCTTCCTGCGGAGGGGTGGAGGCGATAAGCGGGCGCAAGATGGCCGCCAACGGCGGGAGCCCGCTTCGCCTCGGCCTCCTCAGCGAGTTGGGCCAGCACCTCGCTCTCGCGCCCCATCTCCTCCTCGGCCCACGGCAGGTCCTCGGCGATCCGGGGAGGTCGGCCGATAGTGGGACATGGTCGGCCTTGGCGTGTGTGATCTGTGGGCTCGGAGGGCCTCCGGGGCACGCGCCTCCACCCGGCCCGTGGTACCATGGCCGAGTGCGCGCCACCCGGGTTGCTTCCGCCGGCGTCCTCGCCTCCACCGCTGACACAGGCGCCCCGTAGCCTCCCGTCGGGGTCTCGGGCTCGCCCCCGCCGGAGTTATAGGCGGCTGCGGCCTTGGAGGGGTTCTCCTCCAACTCCGTCACCACCGCTGCGGTGCACCAACCGGAGTTAGGTTCTCCGGACGACATAACACGAGCACGAAGAGCGTCGCGGCGCGCCTACCCCCGGTGGGTCGCGGAGGGTCGTGGGTTTCGGCGATCCCATGACCGCCTCGCCCGGCTTAGAGTACTCCCCGGCCGGGGCGGCGTGCTCGGCCTCGGAGGCCTCCGGCTTCTCCCGGGCGAGGGGACTTGATGGAGTCCGCCGAAAGACGCCCTCGGCGACCACCATCCCTTCTCCACCCGGAGCTGGTCAAGGCTTTTGGCATGACCGCGCGCGATCTCCACAGCAAGGGGAGGCGTCCTCGCGCACCGTTGAGGCCTCGGACTGCAAGCCCCGGGAAGCTTGAGAAGGCGGAGCTTCTCAAGCTCGGCGTCCCTCTCAGGCTTCCTGATCGTCACCGGTGGGCAACCAACCCCTTCTCGCTGAAGGTGCGGTCGTGGAGGCGGCCCCGGCCCAGGAGGTCCAACTTCTTGCCGACGTCTGCGCCAACTCCTGCGGCACACACCCTCTTTCGATTCGGACACTAGGAAAAGGCCCCCAAGGGAATGAGGGCGGAAGCGACCACTTACCCGAAGCAAGGGGAAGTTCTGGCACGGCCCGACACGATGGTCGGGTGGCCTTCTCATAGCGGTCGGCCTTGCGGTGCGTCACGCTCACCCGGGACCTCACCTCACGGGCGTCGTCAGGCCCGAAGGCCCCCCCGCTTCTCCAAGGCCCCCGGGCGGCCGACTCTCCGGCCTCGGTAGGTACCTGGCGGGCGCCTCGCCGGGCACTCCGTCAGGGCAGCGGCATCCACAGTGGGCACCTCCCTCACTGCGTCTCCTCGGTCTCCCCCCGGCCGGGGCGACTCCCGCCTCGGCGGCCATGACTTAGGCGGGGCGGAGGGGGCTCCGCCTCGGTCATGGCCACATCGGCCGAGGGCAACCAGCTGCGGGCTCCTCCACCATCTCCTCGGGCGGCACGGGGGATTCCACCCCGGCCCGACACGGCCAAGGTCACCACGTCGTCCTCCTCGGCGGACGCCTCCGCCCGTGCCGGTAGCGCCCAATGGGGCCGGCCTTTCGGCCAAACAGCGCCCGCGGTCGCGCCCTCGGTTTCCCCACGCAGCGACGCTGCTGCGCCTCTGTCTCCGTCGCCGAGGGGGCGCTCCATGGTTGGCGGCGCCTCGGCTGCCTTCTCCCTCTCCTCGGTCCCGGCCGTCGTCTCGATAGCCCAACCGAGGCTTGCAGCTCCCAACCCCCCGCTTTAAATGTTTCCGGGCGGGCGCCGCATCCAAACTGCCTAAGCGCTTGAGGCTGCGGATGGGCACAAAAGGTAAAAATTAGCGAGGCGGGCGTCGGAATCAACAACAACAGATGCGAACACCACTTACCTGCGCAATTTAATCTTGGCACGGCCGGGACCCTCAGGAGGCGGGCGTCGGGCGCCCGGCCGACCGCGCGCCTTCGAGGCGTCTGCAGCGGCTCTCCGGCCCGCTCTTAGCCGGCGCGGGCAGCTGGGGGATGGGCCTCGGCGGGGGGGGGCTCGGCGATCTCCTTCCCCCCCGCGGCGTCGTGCCTCCTCCCGAGGGGCGTCCCGCGCCCGGAAAGCGTCGCGCGGCCCCAAGTCGGTGACAGGAGGCGAGCCTCTCCCGTGGCCCTTTCGAGCGCTGCGTCATCAACAGCTGCCCCACCCGCTGCGCGGCGTCACCTCCGGGGATCAACCCCGGGCGGCAGCTCGGCTTCGTCCTCGTCCCATTCCTCCTCGCCGTCGTCGTCGTCATCACCATACTCGGTGGTCTCCGGCGGCGTCTCCTCCGAGGGAGGTTCTCCACCTCTGGCGCCGCCGTGGCGAGCCCGGTCATCCTTCTCCTACCTTTGCGGGGCGTTGCGGCGCCCGCGGTGCTCTCCTTCTCCTTCCTCTGCGCCTCCAGCGATCGTGGTTAGCCTTCTTCTCCCGGCGGGCGGGGGCCGAAGCCTCGGCCTCTCAAGTGAGCCCACAAGCGATGACCGGGATTAGCGTGGGAAAAAAAGAAGAAAACGGTGCACACGTGCCGGAGCGAGAGGGGGCGAGCCTTACCCGCCCGATGTAGTCCTTGTCCGGCCGCATCGGGATCTTGAGCAGGCTGCCGAGTGCTCCACCCGACGCCGCTGCCGTCCGGTCGAGGACCTCGGCGTAACCTAGGTCCTCGACCGCCATCCGGTGCCCTCCCTGTGGCGTTGCGGGGCGCATGTCATACGGCGTCTTTGCTGATGCATCAGGCGGCAAGACGCTTGTGAAATCCGGCGATCACCGCCGAGCGTCGAACCCACCTTTGTCAAGCGCGCCAAAGGCGGAGAAATACCTTCCTCGGCGGGGTCACCCTCTCGGCGATCGGCTCCTTCCGCCACGACGGCGGCTCGGTCGAACATCTTCCGGTTGTAGGCGGGCGGGTGGTCGTAATCGTTCGCGAAGGTAGAACCACTTCTTTGTGCCGACCCACGGTTCGAGGTGGCAAGCTTCGCCGGGATATACTCCCAGCGGTGCTTGGACCGCAGCCTTGCCGGCGATGCGACTACCGGCCGGACCGCCCGACCTCTTCCCCTTCTCGTTTTCCTTCTCCTTCCCCTTCTCCTTCTCCGCCCCTGGCCCCGAATTTCAAGGCTAAAGGTGGCCTCGAAGAAGTAGAGCCACAAGTCCTAGTGGGCGTTGATGCCGAGGTAGCCCTCGCCTGGCGCCCACGAACCCAGCGGCATGGGAGATGCGGTTGGGGGCGGATTGTGGAGCTCAGGGCCGTAGTGCTCTAGGATCGTGCGGAGGAATCGCCCCACCCCGGCATCCCGAACCCGCTCGTGGAGCGCCCATGGCTCACGGCGTACCCGGCCGGAGGAGGGCGGGTCTTGGTGGTCAGCGGCGGCACGATCCCTCGGCCGCGATGTCGGTCCGGTGGCGCGCCCCTTCTGCGCATAAGCGCCCCCAACTCCGGCTCCGTCACGAGCATGACTCCCCACTCCGCCACTCCGGCGACGCCGGCCCAGGCGCCATCAAGGAAAGAAGTGGGGGTAAGCTAGGAAGGCGGCGTGGGGAGGTCTCTCTCTCTCTCTCTCTCTCTTCTCTTCTCTCCGGCGAGCTCAAGCTCTCTCTTTTGACGGAGGAAGGGCGAGGCAAAAGCGGCCCGCCGGCGAGCATGGGAAGGAGGGCCAAACGTGTGCCGCCCGCCAGTATTACCCAGAAGCCGCTCCCCCTCTTTGCATTAATTGCGTATCGGCCTCCGATCTTGCCCGTGATCGATTACACACCACGCACGGCGGCCGGCGACGCCGCAGCGGCGACGCCCACGGGCTTAGCGCGCCACACCGTCACCGTCAGATGCGCCTCCCGCCAAAGATCCGAGGCCTGGCCGCAACCACCCGTAGCGTGGCCCGGAAAGGCCGGCGCGCCGCCGCGTCACGTCCCGTGGGACCCACTAACACAGCGCCGTCAGCGCCACGGCGGGGAAAGTGGGGCCCCCCACCGCTTCGCCTGGCGCTCCGCATCCCGCCCAGCGCGCTGAAAAAACGCGCCCGCGCCCCGCGGCGAGGGCAAAACAAAGGGTCACTTCTCCACAAAGGAGCCGGGCGGCGGCGCCATTGCGGATCCACGAGGAAGGCTTGTAAGAGCCGGCCCACTTAAGGGTTCGACGGACCACCTCGGAAGCAACGGTGAGGCACGACTCGGACGGCCTCATGCACGGCGGCGCAAGCGATGGCTGAGCCGTCACTTTGCGACATCAGGGGCGGCATGGCGACCCGGAGCCGGGGATCCGCGTGGGAGGGGGCACCGAGGCCCTCGGGACCGACGGGGACCCGAACCCCTCCTCGGGCACACCGGTGCGGGCTCTTATGGACTTCCAGACCTAGCCCCTAGTGCCACAGCGAGAGCGAGACACACGGGCGGTTCACTTGGATCCTCCGTTAACGACTCACTTGGATCTGGAGTGGGTGTTAGAGCACTCGTCGGCGATAACCGACAAAGTCCACCCTCCTCCTGCGGAAGGGAAGGCGAGAGTGCGTAAAATCTTACGGCGGCCCAGTACCAATTGGGTTCCCCTGCGTCACTACGAGGGGCTCGGGGGGCCTTCCCCAGCCCGTGAACCAATTCGGGAAAACGTCCTGAAACCCTAGCCGAGCAGTGGGCGAGCCGGCGGGCCCGGGGGCTCGGCGGCCGCAACGGCTGCTTATCCGCAAAAACACGCACAAGTCCTCGGGCCGAGTGCCCTCACTCCTCCAGAGGCCTCGGGGGCTACACCCCGGCGGGTGCGCTTCGCAGCGCCCCGCCCACGGCTCTCGAAATAAGCCCCCAAAACCACATCGATGCGAGCTAAGTACAAGCCCTCGAAGGAGTCCCTAAACTCCTCCGAGGCCTTGGGGGCTACACCCAGGAGATGCGCTCGCCTCTGCGGAGAAGTGTCAATAGCGGTAGGGCCTTGACCTCGGCCTCGAATAGGTGCACCCACTCCTTGAGGAAGGCTCGAGGGGGCCTGTCGGGGGGACAAAATAAGGCCCCCCTAAGGAAAGCCCGACAAGCGCAAACTTTGGCCCAATAGGCCTTCTCTTTTTTGCTCTACCTAGGCAGCGGCTCCGGCACACGAGCAAATGTACCTCCTCTGGCCCATCGAGCTCACCCGCTAAGGGCTCGGGCGGGAGAGGCAATTCTCCGCCTCGCCCGAGCCCCCAGGCGCGGGGCCTCGGACGGCTTCCATTCTCCGCCCACTTGCAAGCCCCGGCGGCGGGGGCTCGGGCAACCTCCGGCTTCCCGTCCCGCGCCCCACGACAACCCGGGCCTCGGGGCGGGGCCCGCGTCGCCGAGTCAAAAGGCCGTACCACCGATTTGGCGCACTTATCCACCACGCCCGTGTCAAAGGCGGCTCCATGCTCGACGACGGGGATGAGCAATGCCCGTCACGGCCACGCCGGCGTCATGCTACGCGGTCTCCACGATGGAGGCCCGCCCCGCCGCGATGGGGGCACTATCTTTGCCCCCCCTCGCCCGGTCCCATCGCCGGGAACTCTAGGGCGCCGTCTACCCACGCCAAGGCCACGCCCGGCCGGCGTCACCCCTCGTCACGGCTGTTTCCCCCCTCCTAAAATGCGGCGACAAGCTCAAGAGGCCCCCGAGCCTCGGACTCGAGGCGGGTCAAAGCTTCTGAGGGCTCGGCACCCCTCTCCGCACTTCACCAACTCCAAACGAGGGGCGTCCGTCATTCTGGACAACCCGGGGGCAAGGAGGCGACATCGCCTTTGCCTCATCACGGTCCGGGAGCCGGTCTGCGCCCGGAGCCTCGGATGAGGGAGGGCGGAAGCCCATGACCCGACCACGAGAGTACGATCACCTCTTGTAAGGCCACGCCTTCCCCTTGCGGCTATAAAAGGGAAGGCGGGGGCCGTAAACAGCAGGCACACGCGAGCCCGATATTGGCACCTCACTCAATCACCACGAGACTTGGGACCCCATCCCTCTCTCACTTTGCTTGTACACCCTACCTCACGAGCACTTCGGTGCGGATAATACAAGAACTCCTCCCCCCCACTTGGGCGTAGGGCCTTCTCTTGCCGAACCCGGTATAAATCCTTGTGTTCATCTTGCACACCATCGGGGTTGGGAACACGCACCACAAATTCACTCGTTGGTGCTAGAGCCACCAGTTCTAGCACCGACAACAACCGATTACCATGCATTATTTATGGCTTTCTCAGTTGGCCCTTTTTATTATGAAAGAGAAATATGAGAGAACAAAAATTCAGGCTCACTGTAATCATGTCAAACTGCACAACGGCAGTTCTTTTTAAACGAATTCGAGAGTGTTCATTTCTGCTGATATAGCAAGGGAAAAAGGATTATAGCCTTAGTAGGTTAGAACCACAAAAAAGAAAGAAAGTAAAACGACCTTCATATCAAACAGTGAGTACATCAACCAAAGTGATGATATAACAACAGAAGTAAGCTTGATGACCATGCATCATTTGGGATAAATAAGGCATATATACATCAACAATTTTCAATCTTCTTATCTGTCAAAAAAAATAGTATGCTATGCTGACAAAATCAAAATCAGCACTAAAATTCTTGGTATACCAGTTGTGGTGTGTACTTAGGGTAAAAGGGCTCCTTTGTTGGCTACCATGGTATTCCAACCTTTATCACACTCTGTGGCAAATGTTTTCAAGACATGCGCACAATTGATTTTTAGCCAAAACAGACATGACTGCTAGCTGCTTCTTTCCTGAGACCCTTGTCCACTATAATCCTCCGCGATTCATTTGATTCAGACCATTGTCTCATAGCAGCATGAAAATTCGATATCGACACATGAATCCCAGGATTCCGTGGATCAACCTCCAGCATGCGCACAACCACTTTCTTTCCTCTTACAGCATCCATGTTTGCTCTGCAGGCATTCAGCATCGCGACAAAGATGGCGCTGGAAGGCTTATTTCGACTTGCAGTTAGACTACAATATAGATCCCAAGCCTCGTCAATACGGCCTGTACGTCCGAGCATGTCTATTAAACTTGCGTAGTGCTCTGTCTGCGGATCAATCCTGTACTTGCTCTTCATCAAATGTAGCATGGACTGAGCTTCATCCACCAGACCAGAGTGTCCGCAGGCTGACAGAACCGCTAGAAATGTGATAGCATTTGGCAAGACCATCGGTGCAGCTCTCTCCATTAGCTTAAACAAGTCCAAAGCATCCACACCATGTCCATGGCGACTGTAAGCATCAATCATACTTGACCAGGAGACCACATTTCTGGTAGCCATCCGGTCGAATACTTTACGCGCAGCTGTTGCCCTCCCACATTTTGCATACATGTCAATCAGCGCATTGCATATGATGGTGTCAGAATCAAACTCACCACGGAGAGCCTTGCAGTGCACCTGCATACCATAAGCCAAGTTCGCTGTCGCTGCACAGGCCGTGAGAGCAGAGGTCAGCGTGATCCTATTGATCTCCGTCTGCCGCCTGAGGATGGAGAAGGCTTCGCCGAACCAGCCGTTCTCCACGCAACCTGAGAGAACAGCATTGTGCAGGGCAGCATCCTTGGGGCACTTCGTGAGCACAAACACCCTCATGGCGTCCTCGACGAGGCCACAGCTCATGTAGAGATCGACGAGCGCGGTGGCCACGATGACGTCGTCCTTGTCGGCGTGGCACGAGACGACGCCTCGGGCGTGGAGCTGGCGGCCAGGGCGGGCAGCGCGCGACGCGGCGCACGCCTTGAGCATGGTGCAGAGCGTGGCGGGCGTGGGCAGGGGCCCGGAGGCGGCCATGCCACGGAAGACGTCGGCGGCCGCCCCGGCGCGAGCGTGGCGGACGAGGCAGGCCAGGGGCGCGTTCCACGCGACGGCGTCCCGCGCGGGCATTTCGTCGAACAGGCGGGACGCCGCGCCTGGGAGCCCCGCGCTCGCGTAGGCGGTGAGGGCGCGGTGGCCGCGATCGGGACGGCGCTGGAGAGCGAGGAGGACTTGAGCAGCGCGGCGTGGGCGGCGGCGGCGGAGAGGGAGGGGTGGGAGGAGAGGAGGCGGAGCAGGGTGGGCACCAGAGACAGCCGCGGAGCTCGAGCCATCTCGTCGAGCAAAGAGCACGAGTCTCCTCCGGCGTCGAGCGTCCTCAGCAGGGCCAAGCAGAAGGATTTTGCAAAATGAACCTAGTGTGGAAGGCAGGGGCGCCCACGCCAGCGTGAGCGGGGACGAGTCCGGGTCACCCGGCGGCCGGCGCTGGCGTGCGCGTCGCGTTCTGGACACAGGCAGTGTGGGGAGCGGCGCTCAGGACGGAGGCGGAGGCGACTGAGGACGGCGGCGCTCGGGAGGAGCAGGCGCCCACGCTCGCTTGGCCCATCCGTTTCGTTGGGTCTCCTCGTTCCGCCCGTCAACTCGCTATATTTTCATCCGCTGTATATTTAGCTCTATACATGTTTTTTCTACATCCATCATCCTCTATAATTTATACTCTAGACCGGGTGAACAGAATGTCCGGTAATTACGAACACCCGTTTTGGCGATTCTGAAGGCGTCACGTCCCCGACCTTGCCCTAGGTTGCCACGCCGGGCGATCGAGGGCCGCTCCGCCGGTGATCATCCCGATCATCGGCGTCCACGCCACGCCCACCGACTCCCAGTCGGCGGCGGCCACCGCCCGCCCGCCGGTTAGCCGTTCCTCCGCCGGCGACCACAAATTTGTTCCCCTAGATCCTGCGCCGCTAGGTTTTTCTAGGTCGGGATTCTTTGTTTGTGTCTGCGCAGTTTCGACCCGAGCAGATCACTAGTATTTTCCCCTCCCCGTTCGCATGGCGGCAAATGGAGGTGGAAGTGGGCGCTCCGGTGAGGAGAACCCTAACCCCAATGTGACCGATCTCCTTCGGCCTGGCTGAATCGACCGAACGGGGAAGAAGGCTGTGGTGGAATTCAAAGGATCATGAGGAGGCGGAGGAAACTCCACGCTGGGAGTGGGCGCTTGTCGGGAAGGTACTCTCTCCGACGCCCATTCATGTGAACACAATCCGATCGGCGATGAAACCGGCGTGGGGCAACCCTACCGGTCTCAAGATCCGGCGATTGGCGAAAGGGAAGTAATCTGTTCGTGGCGGAATTTGGATGCAAACCTGATCGTGAGAGGGTTTTTGGCTGGGACACCATGGATGGTTGGCAGATATGCTGTGCTGCTGCAATGTTCACGATGAGAAACTAAGTGCTTCAGAGATCATTTTTTGATCGCTTGGAGTTGGAGCTCTGGAATGCGGATCTTGAATCTCCCACTCGGGTGGATGAACCAAACTAGGGGGCTACGGGCCATGTCCCTTGTTGGAGATGTCATCAGGATGGATGTCGACACAGATGGACAGGCCAGTGGTGCTCATCTGCGTGCGCGAGTTGCTGTGGAGATCGATAAGCCCCTGCGTCGTGGGGTGCTCCTCCGCATGAGCAAGAAAGAGGAACCTTGGTGGTTCCAAGTTCAATATGAAAGACTACCCTACTATTGTTTTGCGTGCGGTGTAATTGGGCACTCAGAACTGGAATGCCCACACCCAGTGCCGCGTGATGATCAAGGAAGGCTACCCTATGATGTTCAACTTCGAGCACCCGAGGGAGAGGAGGAAACGATGGCAGTCCTTTGGGGGAGCTGCTGCCGAGTCATTTGGGGAGTGGATCGTCCTCGGCATCTAAAAGCACGGAGAGGTCTGGCCGATCGGGAGGGGATCGATCCTCGTTGGGAGAGGAAGGATCACGCCAATCCTCGGACCATGCGGGAGGCAGTGAGGACCCCAGAGGTCCGGTCACCATTGAAACAACAATCGGCTTTTGTGGGGACCGGACAAGAAAAGAGTGCGGCTGGCGTCAGCGAATTTTGTTTGGCCGGATCTTTGAGGGGCGCCAACATCCTCGGAGGAGGAAGAGGAAATCTAAGGTGACAGCTGCGTCTAATCAAACACCAGATCTCAATATCCCATCGGCTGGTTCTAATGCCATTGTGCCGGCTGAATGCAGTTTGTTTCAAGAGTGAATCAAATTGATGGACATGGAGATGAGTACTGGCGAGAGGATGATAGAGACACTTAAAGCGAGAAGAGGCAACAACCCAACAGCAAGATCGGGCGGCGAAAGCAGCGGTCCCCATAGGAGCCATGAAAATCCTATGTGTGAACTGCGGGTGCAGGGGCGATCCGAGGCAGTTCAAGAGATTCGTAGCTTGATACAGCTACACCGCCCAACTCTGGTATTTTTATCAGAGACACGTCTTTTCTTTGATCGAGTTGATTGCCTTCTGCGCTCCTTGGGCTTTCCTTATGGCTTGGGAGTTGGCAGTTTTGGGAGAGGTGGGGGTCTGGCGCTCCTTTGGACACATGATGTTCTTGTGAAACTCGGAGTTGCGACAAACTTCATATTGATGTTGCAGTGCTCGACCCGGACACACAAGTTGCAAAGTGGAGATTCACAGGGGGTTCTATGGTGAGTCTAAAAGGGAGCTGAGATTCAGGAGCTCGGAATGCTTGAATTATCTTAGCACCCAGAGTGATTTGCCATGGCTTTGCGCGGGTGATTTTAATGAGTACTTGGAGGCACAAGAACAGTTTGGGGGCCAGGTCAGACCTGAGCGACAAATGGATGGATTCCGTGATGCAATCCAAACTGTGGTTTTCATCGACTTGGGTTTTATTGGGCTACCCTATACCTAGGATAACAGGCAACAGGGAGATGCCAACATAAAAGTCCAGTTGGATAGGGGCCTTGCGACTGCAGCTTTTCAAGATTTGTTTCTTGACACAAAAGTTTGGCATGTGCGGACTACGAGGAATCAGACCACTTTGCTGCCTCATACGGAATGTTGCAAGGGACAGACTAGAAGGAGAAGAGGCGTCGCCGTTTCAGATATGAGAACATGTGGCGTCGGGACTCCTCATACATGCAAGCTGTAGAAACAGACTGGCGGGACCAGGGGGCATCACTTGGGTGCATCGCAAGCCACCTAGATGACCTCGGTCAGCATCTGAGTGGATGGGATCATAGTACCTTTGGTTCGATGCGCAAACAGTTGGCACAATTGAGGGAAAGTTGGAGCAAATCAGGGGGCAGTCTATTGGCTCAGGACCCTCAACTGAGGAACGTCGATTAATGAAGAAAATCTCTGAACTTTTGTCTAGAGAAGAGGTGATGGAGAAACAAAAGGGCCCGAGTGGATTGGCTGAGAGGCGACCGCAACACCGCATTCTTCAAGCCAAGTCGAAAGAAAGAGCACAACACAATCGGATCAAGTCACTTGTCCGCGGTGATGACCCAGTAATTACCCGATCAGGCTGCGTTTGAGAGTGAAGCACGGCGGTTCTACTCAGACCTGTTCACAGCCCGGGGAAGCTCTTGAACCGGAGGCAATACTGAATTTTGTGCCACCAAAAGTGACTAATCGAGATGAGCGATGGTTACGGCCAGAAACCGTTTACGAAGAAGAAGTCGGGGCAGGCGTTATTTATGATGGGCGCGAACAAAGCCCCCGGTCAGACGGATTCACAGCGGGTTTCTACCAACATCATTGGGATTTGCTTGGACCGGGCATCACTAAAGGAGTTATGGACTTCCTTAATGGTGGGGACATGCCGAAGCAGATTAATATGGCGACCATCGTCCTTATCCCCAAGGTTAAGAACCCGCAAGAGATGAAGAATTTTTAGACCGATCTCTTTATGCAATGTTATTTACAAACTCTGCTCAAAGGTGCTTGCAAACAGGTTGAGGGTGTACCTTGATGAAATAGTGTAATAAAGGAGGCGAGTGCATTTGTACAGGAAGGCTAATCACGGACAATGTCCTAATAGCATATGAGTGTACCCATTATTTGAGAAGAAAGAAAGGAAAAAGTAGGTGCTTGTGCCATCAAGCTTGATATGGCAAAAGCATATGACCAAATGGAGTAGAATATTTGAGGAAAATAATGCTTAAGCTTGGATTTTCACGGCAATTTTGTATCCTTGATTATGAGATGTGTGACCTCGGTATCATGTCGGTCGAGTTAATGGGGTTTTTTTGTGAGGCCTTTTAAGCCAAGTAGGGGAATAAGACAAGGGGATCCAATCTCCCCCTATCTCTTTCTCCTCTATCTTTTTGAAGGTACGTCATGTTTCTTTGAAAGCGATGGGGCCGATGTATCTATCCAGGAGGAGTGTCTTGGTGTCCATGCCCCCGGATCTCGCGCTTACTCTTTGCGGATGATTGCATAGTATTTTCAGAAGCATCGCGAGAGAGGGCAGCGTCTGCAGCAAATTCTCGATATCTGACCAAGGATCGAGTCAATTGGTGAATACGTGAAAAAATCTGCGATGTTCTTAGGTAAAACGGCCACGCTAATAATATGAAGGATGAGGTTCGACAAGCTCACGAATATTGAGGCGGAGGCTACAGGTGAAATACCTAGGCCTCCCTCGGCATTGGGGGAGATCGACTACAGAAGCCTTTGAATGTTTGCCATTGAGGATTAGAAAGATGATTGGCACTTGGAGTGGAAGGGAGGCAAGCTTCGGGTAGGGAAATTCTCCTTAAATCCGTGGCTCAAGCAATTCCAACTTATTCCATGAGCTGTTTCCTGCTGTCCAAAACTACATGTAAGAAAATCACGGTAAGCCCATTGCTAACTATTGGTGGGGAGGCTCAGCGAGCGGCGAGCGTATTCAGCGGCAAAGCTGGGACAAACTCACTTGCCCAAAGGTGATGGGTGGCATGGGTTTTAAAGATATGAGGAACTTCAACCTTGCAATGCTCGAAAAACAGGGCTGGAGACTTATGACAAATCCTGACAGTCTCTATGCTAAAGTCCTGAAAGGAAGATACTTCCATGATGGTGATTTTTCTATCTAGCACAAGGAAAGCGACACGCAAGCCATACATGGCGTGCAATCCTTACAGGCCGCGAGGTATTGGCAAAGGGTCTGATCGGGGCGTATTGGCAATGGGCTGCCACCAACATCTGGCGAAAACGATGGCTCCGAACCACTTTGAGGGTCGCCCACTAACGCCCGCGGAGTGAACCAGCCAGTGCTAAGGGTCCAGGATCTCTTGTCGGAAAATGGACAGTGGAGAGAAGATGTGGTGAATCAGACTTTCATTCCGGTTGATGCTGCAGCCATTTTAAGGACCCTGTGCGTTCCCAGACTGAAGATGTGTGGGCTTGGGAACCGGAAAGGCATGGAAATTACTCAGTCGTCGATCAACATAGAGACTGCTTAGCGGTTTTTGGACCATGAGCATGACGATGGGTAGATTGCGCTGGCGAGTTCTTCATCAATACTGCTTGGCAGAAAATCTGGAAATTGAAGGTGCCACCAAAAATTAGAGTGTTCTGGTGGCGTGTGCTCCACGAATTTCTCCCCACCAAACAGACACTACACCGGAGGCACACTGGAACCGGCGGCAAACTGCGAATGTGTGGGCGGATTCTGAATCGATCAGACATGTGTTGCTTGAGTGCACGGTGGCTAAAACATTCTGGGAACATACTAAGTCCTTTACAGGGTTAAATTACCGGCTCTACACATTGACACATGGGCACATGACATTGTCGAACCGTGTAGGCTCTGAACAAATTCAGGTGACAATTGCAATTGGGATGTATGCTCTATGGATGCCCCGAAGACATGGAGAAAGGAATCTGCCGATCAGAGCTGCTGTTCAATGGGCGACTGATCTGGCTTTTTTGATATGGGTCAGATATCCACACCCTTGCCAAAATCCAGCTCTGTAACAACCGAACCAAGCTGGGTCTGCCCCCTTCAGGATGGTTGAAAATGCAATACGGACAGTGCCTTCTATGAGCGTCAGTGGAAGGGAGAGACTGGGGCTGTGCTACGAGATGATGCAGGAATATTCATCAGAGGCTGCGCTAAGTGGTATGATCATTGTCTTGATGCTATGACTATGGAAGCCTTGGCTTGCCGTGATGGCCTGCTCATGGCGCGACAATATGGAGCACAAAGAGTTTGGCTTGAGACAGGAGCGCGGGGGGTGAATGCGAATGCTGTGGCAAAGCGGGGTCAATCAGAGATCAAGCATTATGACGATCCTGCAGGAGGTGGGAGCTGAGCAACTTTGTTCCAAGATTTTAAAATTTCTTTCTTTCCTCGCATTTGTAATAAGATAGCTCATTGCTAGCAAGCGCTGGTAAGCCGATACACAAGTCGGGTGGTGGTGGTTGCCCCAGCATGTGTATCGGAGTTATTGACCTCGAATGTAATGCTCACCCACCATGATGAATGAAAGCTCCTTTAATGTAAAAAAAAAAAAAAAAAAAAAAAAAAAAATACTACAGACCAGTCAGGCAATGGTTCTACTTGTCATCCTCTATATAAATTTTATCTAAATATATCTAATCTTTTTTTTTAAAAATATATTGAAACGAATTTAATGGTACAATCAAGGTTAATTTAGTATTTTGGTTTGTGAGTTATAATATATTTTTTTGTAAAAAGTAGGGCCCGCCAAGATTCTTTTTGCATGCTTTGCATGCGCGCATGCACTCTCTCTTCTTCATTTGGCGGAACTCTGGTACTCCACTTTCATTTACAGGATGGCTGGTCCTGGCGGGGAGCACATAGAGGAGCTGGTGCAGGGTTTTTATGCCATCTGATCCTGCAGGGCACGGATAGAGAGCCGCTGCAGTCAGTTTTACTACCCCTGCCTCAAAAATACATTTTTATATGTCTAAAAATAAGTTTATTATAAAAACATAGTATTGTATAACTAATCTGATGATACTACTTATTTTAAATAAAATAATTTTGTTTTCTTTTATTTTTATTTTTTATTTTACTAGTAGAAAATACATGTGCAACTCTAGGAAGTACCTTACAAAGGTTTTGCTCAAAGAGAAAATGCTGCGACACATTTTTTTTCTTTAATAGGAGAAGTACTAGGTTCATAACTAATACATTTTTGCGAGAAACTAATACATTTTATAATGACTAAAACATACATTTACTCAATATTACAAATTGAATCCCTAAAGTTTATGAAACGTATATCTTGTAATTATATTCTATTAAAATTTTGAACCTAAATAATTTTTGAATATATATCAGAATTGGGTTCATGAATACTAATACATTCAACCAGCATTACATCTAGATTTTTTCTTATATAATAATAAAACATGAAGATCGGTCCAATCACCGAATTAAATCTATATCAGCCTGCTATCATAAATCATAAATCTCAAAAAGTAAGGGATAATGGTGTGTAAAGGCAAATTGACCTCTTGTCTTCTCCGCTATTGCATTGCACGTTTTGTCCAACTCCCTTGTTCCCCTATCCTCCTTGCCACCATTACAATTTCCAATCAAGCAGGTTCAGGACTGCCCATAAGGGGTGGTCATCGTCTCGCTGAGCAACTCTAAAATACAATTCATGTTTACCACATCCACAAGTACACTGAGGGTCTGTACTACTACCAAGATAAAATATGTTATAAAAATTGAAAAAAAGAACAATACAAATAACATTGTGTTTTATATACATTTTTCATATACAAAAGCATAGTACAAACAAATAGAAAACAATATAAGCTGATAGCTCCCTATTAGAATTTTTTTCACATGTACATATAGAAGCGTAGTGCTAACAGTAGCCTAACCTCTATGGCTCTATAACAGGAGGACAATTGGTAACTTGACCCTACAAATCCTTTGGTCAGCAACAAATCTTAATACAAGTTAGAAGTTACACAAATAAAAGCGGGCTCGATAGTAAGAATAAATAAAAAATGTGAATTTTATCTTCTGTTGAAAAATCAGAAAACACTTTTTCTTTTAACATCCTATGCTGCATATAATCAAAACTATATTTTTCGAAAAAAAGCTATATAACAATGCTCCTTCTTCAGATCTTAAGCCTTTTCCCATGTAATACTTGCCCTATTCAGTGTAAAATGGTACTGTTACATGGTAGGAAAAACACACTATATGAAGTACTTGAGAAATATATTGTTGCCACCTTTTTTTTACATAGGACAATCCATGTTATATAGAAAGGCCAAAATGTTTACATCGCTCTTAAAAAGGAATATATTACTATCACCTATACGTGTGATAAGGATATTTTAGAGAGAAGCTGCCTCAGAAAATTAGTAATTTGAAATTCCACCAACATTGGTTCTGCAGCATGCCCCCCAACACGTACAGTCCTCTTAGAAACTGAAAAAATAGATAAACAAGGCTTTTAGTTCATATGTCAACAATTTATTTGGAAATACACAGGTTAGAAAAGGCAGTTTTACTTTTTTAGGAGATTTTTATTTTACAGAAATACTTTAATGCTTCTAGTAGAGTTTTTTGTTTTATTATTGGCTACTACAGGGACCATGACTGAGGAGCAAAATCCATATTGTGGTTCATACATCCAAGGATGGATCTAACATGGTAAATTCCGTACGTAAAACCTAAGAGTGAAGTTGTTCAGCTAGGGTATCAGTTGAATATAGGTGATTGCGTGACCTTGGAAAGTTCACAAGATTGGGCTGTCGTATACTGTGAGGCCCTGCACATAAAGAAAATTCACCGGTGGTCATCTAATTTTGATACGTAACAAATTGCCGCTTAGATCTCTATTCTTTGAAAATATGATTTTCGGGTCCCTTAACTTGGTTTAAGGTGTCATTTAGATCCATGAACTTTCAAAGTGATCCTTGCGGGTCTCTAAACTTGGCAGGGTGCCATCTAGATCTCAAATACTGTAGCTAATTCGGCACATAATTTTTTAAAAAAAGAAAAGAATTTTATACTGATCAAAAAATTAAGCTAGCCGATTAGGTTCATGCATAGTAGTTTTATATTTTTAATTTTTAAGCATCTTAACAACCTCAAAAAAACTCAAAACTAGAAAGTTATGTAGAAAGTATTTCCATTGATAACATATAGAAATATGATTTTTCTAAGGCTGACAGCGCTTATGCGTGATTAAAATTTTGCTAAAATTTATTTATTTTTTGAGCATCTTAACGACCTTAAATTTAAAAACTCAAAACTAGAAAGTTATAGATCTCATAAAGAGCTACAATTTCAATATAAAAATCTCATCTTCATTTGAGATTTTA